>VYXB01006059.1:346006-609635 GCA_013397135.1 Pachyramphus minor
TCGGGAGGCGAACGGGGCTGTCTCCGTGTTCGGCCTCCGGGCTGTCGCGTGGGGGAAAGCTGCCTCCTGCTCGGGCTGACAGACGCGGCCACAACAAGCACCGGTGACCAAACTGGTGAACAGAATAAAGCCGCAGAGAAACCTCCCTCCACCTCAGCACCTGTCACTGGACCTCCCTTAATACAGCGACTGATGCTGAAATACATACGCGGGCTTCTAGATTCGCCTTGTTTTTTCAACCACTTGAGGTACAGCCCACACGTCCTCCCCGCAGCGCTATCAACAAACATCACGGGAGGGCATATTGCCTAACCTAGGAGAGGAGCATGGTGAGAGGACCACTGGCACTTCCCAACAGGTTTCAAACCCCAGACTCCTCCACAGTGTCCTTTCATGTGAACCACTCTTTCTGTAGATGCGAGTGAGCTAATTAATGATTTACAGTGTTTTGAAGGTAGGCATCATGTGTACTAAGAATAATATTATTGCTTGATGTTCTGCATCACGTTTTATTAAAAGCAAACTGTCAAATCAGATAACTGCTTAGCTTAAGTAGCTGAAACTGGTAATTGTCTAGATGTTTGTTCAAACACTGAAAATCCCTGCTCACAAGTAGTCCTTAGCAGTAGCAGTGCTGAAGCTGTGGTTATCAAGTGACAGAGATAAGCAAGGTTTGTAGAGAGGTAGTATTGGTGCTTACAGTTGGGAAAAAAAACAGATAACGTTCCAAACACAAGCCCTTCACGTGTCCTTTACACGTGCAAGTAGCTCCACAAACTACAGCATCTCAGGCCTTTGTGCATTTGCAAAACCATATGCTGAATTTTCAGCAGCTGCTTCCACAGAGCATCTTTTACTCACCAGGAGTGAGTAAAGATTTTCATTAAAAAAATGCACACAACTATTATACCATTATGCTCACTTACATGGCATTTTCCTGCCAGATGCTACATACTGCAGCTGATCAAGATTGCATTCACAGTTTGCTTTCCACAAGGAGACATTTTTATATATAAATACTACTGTCTTTCAGATGGCATTTATCTTTTCTTGGGATATTATACAACACTGTCACTATCCATAGACTACTTTTCTTCTACTTGACTAGAACAAAACCCAAGAATTGTGTGGTCGGTTACTCTGCCTGCACAGTGTCTGAACTTCAGGGATAAAGACAGTGAAATGATTGTTTAGTAAGTCGTAAATTGGGACAGGTCTTTTTGTTTTGTATATGAAGTCCCATTTTGGAGTTCTTCTCTCAAAGCCAGCAGTAAAAGATCTCACTTTTTCACAAAAATCTACAACTGGAAAAACAAGTAAAGAGAGAAAGGTGATGCATAACAACTTGATGTCTAAAATTAATTCTGCTTGACAGAAAAATACTATTAAAGCATGTGTAAGAACCAAGCATATTCAACATCAACATCTTACTACATTTAGTTCTGGGTATCAACAAAGCATTGCTCAGTAACAGGCCAAGTAATTTTAAGGTTCTCATGTTTCACCATAGAGACTAAATCAGGTCTTACTTAGCTTTTGCACCATGACAGCCTCTGGAAGCCTGAATCCTGGGCAGGACTCCAGGGTATAGTAAGCTATAGCCCCTCCTCCAGAAAGTTTACCTATACAGGTACCAGAGAAGAATAGTTTAAATTCTGGAATATCATACATGTTTCTTTTCACTATGTCATTCTATTTGACCTATGAGTAGTTTTGCTTTTTTCTGTTACAACAACTGATGCTGAAGCTGAAGACATTAAAGTTAGGGTTTTTTTAAAAAAATTCATTAGCCAAAAGGGAAAAAAAGTTTTGTCCTTGCTACAGGGGAAACCTAAAGTTAGTAACTTTAAAAACAGGTAAATATGAGGTGTCAAGTTTAAAGAGAGGTGCATTTGGAAGAGATTCTGCAGGCAATCTGTAACTTGTGCAAACAGCAACAATGCTGTATTGGAAGCTAAGAGTAGTGTCAAATAATCAGGTACTTCACACAGTAAGGACATATATAGGGCTCTGAAAAAGAAGATCTAAGATTCCACACGGACACTAAAAATCTTAAATCTAATGCCTTTCTTCCAGGTGATCATGTTACTGGAACTCATATGTCAGAACGGTAGAAGAAAAAGTTTAATGAGTAGAATATTGTAATACTAAGGATACAGATTATGGACATTTTACCTACACCTTTCTTTCTAACAGTTTCTTCAGTTTCTAGCAGTTTCTTCAAGCTCTGGCTCTTGTTTCTAATTCAGGAACCTGATTATAAATGGCAGTAAGGTATGACAAAACCACAGCATATCCTGGGTGGCTGTAAACTCATTTAAAAATGCCTAACATTTATTACAAGAACCTTTAGGCAATTACTTTTTGTTAATAATTTATACATGGATACAAGTTACCTTTTCCTTTCACAACTTAGTTCAGCCATTTTCTGAAGAATGACTGTAAAAGGAGTCATGAGGAACTTTTATATCTCAGTCCCAACATGGCTGTTTACAAACAATGATGTCTTTAATCAATACAAGTGAGCTTTGTATTCTAATCTGTAAAATGAGAATATTTATTTGCTTTGTTCATAGATCAACAAACACAAGTATCACAAGACTGTGTAGTACCAAAACAGAGAAACTTACTATTCTTTCCCCAGAAAGACTAATGTTCCACTTTCCAATCTAGCCTAGCCTTCCCAAATTCTACTTGCCCCATCACAAAAGCTTTTTTGGGGGGGGGCAGGAGAAGAGAAAGGGGGGCAGCGAGGGATGGGCAGTTGGGCAAAATTCCATTCAGTACCTTCAATCATGTCTTGATCAATTTCTGGATTAAAATTGAACCCTGCTTCTTTTTCCAAAAGTATTTCTCTCGTTAAAATACCTAAATGTAGGCAGGCACATGGAAAATTTAGAGAATGCCAGCACAAAATCACTAGAATGATGTCGACTCCACAAGAACTTTCAGGAAGCCGGGTGGGGGAAACAGCAGACAGCTACATGAAGCTGATCTTCTGAACTTCTTCAACACACAAACAGTTCACATAAATTCTGATTTCACATGTAGCCTCATAAATTTCTATCAAAACATTTTTTACTTTATTATTATTACAACAGGTGCAGCAGACAAACATTAGCATTCTTTCTTTCCATTATTTACTTAAAATGAGGAATAACATCCAGTGACCTCAGAATACCCATGTCACATTTCACTCTTCATGGCCTTCAAGCACTACAAGATTTATAGCAGTATTAAATCCAGAATTTTAAAATATCAATGCTCCCTAAATTAGTGACACTTTTATAAAACAGGTTCTTGGCCCTTTCACTACCTTTGCACAGTCCAAAGCAGCCCTCTGAAACCCAGAGACAATCACACGATCCAACCTGGAGGCACGAAATACTGAAACGGAACAAGCTGCTATTATAAATTCTCTCGCTACCCAACACCCTCCTCCCAATAATCTGATGATTCACAAGGAATAGAACCAAAAATGAGAAAACTGAAAACACAAAACCACAGTGACTTAAAAAATAAACAAAAAGTCCAACCCAAAACAACCTGACTCACAACTGACTTTTGGGGGTTTTTTAGGGGTAGGTACACAGAAGCCTAGAGAGACAAGGTGCTTACTGAATCAGGATTTTCACAGCAGCATCCACAATATTTCACCTCAAACACAGAAATAAAATATATCTACATGTCCATGCTGTGTAGTACAGATAATGCTGGGATGCAATCTGTAACACATGCATGTGCATGTTTCCAATACCGGAGGATTGCGTCATGGAATTCACCATAACACAAATAATTCACGTGGTCATTCACAGGGATTTCACATAATCCTGACAGTAAGAGAAAAGCAGCCAAGGATTCCAGTTCTTGACAAAAAATGTGAACAGAGCAGCTCATTTGTTACCTGTAGCACACATCTACTTACTCAGCATTCAGCCTTGCTAACTCACCTGGGGATAACAGCAAAGGACAGGAATGTTTGTACCAAGTAGACTCCAGGAGCCCGTATGAAGCTCAGAGCAGAACATTTATGTTTTTGGCACATAAGCTATAGTTTTAAGCTATTTATCACATACCTTTACACAAGCGGTAGTCAGGCTCAGTCTTAAGTTCCACTTACACAAGTACTGCATTTATTTGCAGTACAAGCACAAATAGTTAAGGGGCACCAATAGTTAAGGTCACACATCCCTAAAGTGTGTAACACAACTTATCATTATAGCACTGAGTACACCAGCAACTCATCAACTTCCACTACCCTGACACCCAAAGTCAGTACACCTTAAACCAGGGCCCAGAGCCAGGTGATTTTATCCCATCAAATTTGCCGTGAAAAAACCCAGACTGATACTGTACTAATGAAGGAACCTCAAGAGGGTGCATGGAAAAGTGTTATTCTGTGCACAAGACTAGCAAAATTTAGACTCAAATGTTTTCGTCTTCCTTTCTCAGTCCCCCGCCCTCACTTACTCTGACATGATTAGCACATGCTGTAGATAATCTGGAGCTAAACACAGACACAAGTCAAGGGAATTTCTCTGACATCTCTACCCTTCTTTCAAATTTTCCTAGTATTTTTGTAGTGACTATAGTCCCAGTCAAAACCAAGTAAATCAGCCAGAAAAAAACCTGCCTACTCGGTTTTCATAAGAAAGTCAGGCTGGAATAAAAATATTCAAAACCAGACTTTTTTTATTGAAAAGTTATTCTGAGTTACACAGTTACAATGCAGAGATAACAATACATTGTACACCACATTTATTCCAAAGAATTCATATCATAGGACTCCAATGATAACTTATTCTGGAAACAAGTATCAGTTTAAAACATGTAACTAAGAATAACTAAATCATATGATTTTTGGCAACAGTGGTCTGTAGTAGTTTTACATCTTTCTATCAGCAGTTTATTTCTTCAAAATCTGGCAAGTTTAGGCCTGATGTGTAATTATGCATCACCAGGAACCTGGAGCACAGCAGTCCATGAATGCTTACATCTGCCCCTTTTTGAATGCACCTGTAAACCTAGAGAAGGTTTCCACACATTCTTTGACTTGACAATACCTTTTGAAGAATAATTGAGTATTTTCAGACTGTACAGTTTAGTTATGGTAGGGCTCAACTCTTAAATTCCAGTCTTCCTAAGTAAACCAAACAGCAATGTCTGACTTTCAAGTTCACATCCATTTTCTTGCTGATGCAAGAAAGCTTTTTCCACTGTTCCAGTTTGTTAACAAAGTGATTTGTTTACTTAATTTAAATGGCACCAAAAAACTGGGTAAGGAAACATATTTAATATTCTCAAACCAGTAGTTTATACACAGGAACAGAGGACTAAAACAAAGCACCTAAGGCAGTGCATCCAGTTCCCATAATCTTGTAATAAACACCTGGAGAAGAATAAAAGGAACTTCATGTCATCAGTGCACCAGTCAAAACATTGCAGCATCTCCATTAAGTGCCGCTGTTCTCCCTTAGAAATAAACAAACAAATCAATCCAGCCAAAACCCCAAAGCCAAATAACAACACCCCACCCCCAACAACAACAACTACTGGATACCAAAAGGAAAAAGGAAGAAAGTTTTGTGTTTTGTCAGTGCTTAAATATTCTTTGGGAAGCACAGTGGTAGAGTTCTGCATCCTCCAGTACCTCTCCTCCTCCATCTCCTCTCTTTATTGACTGTCATTTAGCAGAGAAGACCAGCACTCAGTATCTTTTTCTTATCCAGTAAGTGAAGAGGTTGTATTTTACCCAAAGAAACCTTTAAAAGGCAAACCGATTTCATAAAAGCAACATAGGGTTAGGCTGATTGGAAGGTTCTCCACTTCCTATATCCTCTCCACGACTGATATTTGCTGTAAGTATGCTAGAAAAAAACCACATAGGGCTGACCTTTAAACTGACATCAACTTACAACTAATTTTAAAGGAGATACCTGAAATGCCTCTATCTCTCTCTATACATATTCTTCAGATTATCACTCTGTAGAGTGAGACGAACCCACTGTATTACCCAAGAGGCTAAATGTAGATTACACAGTAAATATGATTCTGCAAGTTCAAGTGTTCAAATAAAGTTTTAATGTACACTCGTTGCAAGTGATAACAGTTTACTGAAGACTGTGCAGACTGTCTGTAGCAGGAGTCAACAAGACAGGACAAAATGCAATTCGGTGTTCACAATTCAGCTGAATAAGCCTCTGCAAAAACTTCCACCAAAGAATTTCCCAAAAATACCATCCTCATGTAGTACCAGGTAATGTCGAATTCTCATGCCTCATGTCAAGTCTCAAGTCTCATGTCAAGAACTGCCAGTGCTTTATTTGAGATGAGCCTTACGTACTACTGTGATGCTGACTTGCTTGCAAACACAGAATCCTTATGCTGTTGTTAATGTTACCTTACGGAACTAAAACTGTTTCCACATATACTGTTTTCAAAATGCAAAGAGGAAACCCAAATAACCAGCAGAAGTTATTCTAAGGCACAAAGGGAGCTTGGCACCACCACTCACGGAGTAACATTTCAAAGAGGAGTTTTTAATTACACAGCAGTGCTAAGTCACAGCCATCATGCGTAGGACATGTGCTGATGCTGGGCATGACAACATCAGTTCATCCCGTCTGCAATCAACAAAAAAATCACTGTAGTTGTGCCATCTTATGACAAGCATATGTCCAGAATAATAGCACTCACTCTGCAACTACTACTCAGTTCCTATTAGAGGATTATAACTTGTTATTCATGAGCATTAATGCCACCTAGACATAGTTTTTAGATCTCTCTCAGGAAGTGTTAAAAATGCTAAGAACGTTGCTGTGGTAGCAGACATATTATATTTAGTAAATGAACTCTGAAGTATTCTCTTGCATTAGTTAAGCATCGCACTGTATTTATAATACTCAAACTATTTTGTTTTTGTAGAAAACCATCAGCATCCAGAGTACAAATAACAACAGGAGAACAAAGAGCTCACATTCTATTGAGGATCCTTCAGGAAGCTGTAAGTTTGAGTGCTGACACAGTTAACGTGTTGTTATGAGTACCTCTTCTGAAAGTGAAAGGCAGATCTTTCATAACAGTATGAAGTTTCCTAATTATTTTGTCTCGGCTCCAGAGTTATATATGCTAAAAAAATCTTGTAAATTGCAAGGTACACGTTCTATACAAATTAATAAAAATACAGCCCTAATTCACAATTATAAAATCTGCTTTTTTTCCTTAAACAGTAACAGTACAACATATTTTGTTCAGAATGATTTTATTTGGATTATAGCAATTAGTATCACTGACCAGTAGGCCAAATCCAGGCGAAGAGCACAGAATCAATTTCACAAGGCAACAACACAGACTAGTATTTTAGCATACAAACCATTTCACTGCATTATGAAGTTGAAATATCTTTCAACCATGCATAAAAAGTCTATGCTTAATCTTTCAGAGCTCCAGGTAATACCAGTTTCCTAAATATACAAAAAATACATTTAACTTATAATAATCTTAGTGAATCAGACTTATAAAATTGCAATTTTATTCTTCACAACATAGAAAAAAATACAAAAATGACCGTATATAGTTTTCACCCAAATTTCACTGACATATACATCAAAATGCATGGTTTGATGTATACTCATGAAAATTTTAAGCTGAAAAAGGTTTTCAAATGACACCGCAGATTGGTCCACACAACTGTCAACCTCCATTATGATAACAAAAAACCCCACCTTTAATAGAAACATCACATTGTGAAAAATTACAATTTACCTGCACTGTAACCTGCATCTTACTGTAATTTACAACATGAACATTTCTACAATTCCAGTTGTAAACTATACACTGGTAAGAGCCTTGGTCTTTTAGAGGGTAGTGACTAACTCAGACAAAGCCAGCATGGTAGAACATAAAGTGCTGTCAACTGAACCAGTGCACACAACAGAGACACCAAAGCAGAGAATGCCTGCTGGTTTGGATATGCTGACAGAGAACATGCAAACCAAGTAAGTAGTCCATGGGGAAAACAAAACCCTCTACATTTGTGATGAATGGTGCCAATCAAAGCCTCTATTATAAAGTTCACACAAACCACATTACAACTTCAGTGACAGATGAGGGGAAATTTCTTATTTTATGAGGAAAAACCCCACATGTGTGACCAAAGTCGTTACTAGGGAACAACCCAAAGAGGATTTGGGCATCACACTACAGTTCTCACTCAAGATCACCTTCCAGTGACTTCCATGGAAGATAAACTTGAAAAAGCACTGCAAGCTAAAGTGCTGAATTTTTGTACGTACTAACTGCATGTTCATACTTCAGAATATAATTTATAAATCAACTTTGCCGATAAGATTTCTTACCAGCAAAGCAATTTCTTTTAAAAGGAAAAGCAACTCCATTTTCTTTTAAAAGTCTGTAGTTTATTTGTATTTGTGTGATAAATTATTATTTTCAATTAAAGTAAATACTCCATGACAAAGCTTATTCAGTAAAGGTGTTGGTTGTACGAGTTTTCTCCCTGCTGGCAGCACGCTCTGCTTTTCCATGGTGCCAGTGCTATCTGATTGTACTGTACACAGATTTGGACTATATCTTTCTCATCAGCAGAGCCAGCAGCTTGTTTCATATTGGAGTATTACACAGCCATTTTTTTCCTCCAAACTGGACCAACAAATTTGAAACCAAATCTTTTATTTGGGCCCAGAAATCAAATTACGAAAAGTTCAGGAGCTGAGCATCAACAATATCCAATAACTAAGTACATCAGGAAATCAGATCTTTTTGATGGCATCCTTCAGAAATACTGACATCACTTTCTTTAACAGCAAGTATAAGCAAAAGATGTTTTGTTTGGAGGTGGAAGTTTACACCTTCGAACAGTTCAGTATAATGTCACATTTCTCAGATCACTACAACAAAGCACATAACCTAATGCAGAAATTAATTGAACTGTTGCATCTTCAAATCCAAAACCAGCCTGAGGCTGTACATGGCCACAGAATTGTTTAGGTTGGAAAACACCTCCCAGATCATCAAGTGCAACCTAATACTGCGAAGTCCCACTAAACCATGTCCTTAAGCACCACACCTACACCTCTTTTAAATACCTCCAGGGATGGTGACTCCGCCATTTCCCTGGACAGCTTGTTCCAGTGCTTGACAACCCTTTTGATGAAAAAACTTTTCCTAATATCCAATCTAAAGCCTCCTTGGTGCAACATGAGGGAGTTTGTCCTATAACTTGTAACTCGGGAGAAAAGACCAACACCCACCTTGGTACAACCTCCTGTGTTTTTGAATAGTCAGTAATAGGCTCCAAAGTGTTTAAAATAGAAGCAGAGATTATTATTGTTCCTTACCCTCTCTCTGCTTACAATAGTCCTGTTTGTGTTTGAACAGAAAATGTGCTATATACTCAAGAGTTAGAAAAATTCAGACCTTTTGATGGAGGCAAAGAAAATTACTGAAAAATATCAAGTTTTTTTAAAAATATAGCTCTGACAAGCATAAACCTAAATAATTGTAAGTCCAGCTCTTCCCAAGTGCTAGAAAAGAAAGTCTGTGCCCTCAGTACTTACTGGCTGTGTTTAGGGAGAGCTGGGATGTGTTGAGCACACCTGGGCCACGTCCAGAGGGAGGTGTTGGCAGGCACAGCACGAGCCCAGTACTGCAGGTAGCATGGTAGGGGTCATACCTCATTTACACACCAAACCATAATGTTACCAGAGAGAAGCCAGAGAAGCCCATGTGGTGTTGTCTAGTGACCCTGACTGGGTTCAAAAAACACTATTTGGCTATCAATTTCTAACAGAGCAAAGGCCATAACCCACATTTCCTTTTGTCTTTGCTTGGGTATCTGTTCATTTCTCTGCTGCCTTTGCCCCTTCCATTCCCTACCCTTTTGGCCCCGTCAAAAGTTGCTTCATAACCTGGGGCACTACTCACACAGCATTAGTACTTTCTGCCTCACTACAAGGCTTTCTTGTTCTCTGTTTTACCTTCCCAAGGGAAAGCTAAGCCAGAGAACCCAGAGGAAGCACCGAGGAAAATATAACTTTCTGTATTCTTCCACTCTTTCAAAAGAACAGATGAGGAAAGGCTTGTCCAGCCTGCAAAAGCAGCATGTAACACATGAGATAATCCGTTTTCAAAAGAGTAGCTTATGACTTTGCCACACTTCAGCAGTTGAGTGCCTGGAACTGCCTGCTTGAATGTGCCACAGTGATACACACCAGTCACTTGAGAAAAGTGTGGTTGAGAAACAAGGCCCCAGATGATTCCACAGTAGACCAAATAGTCCTCAGCACTGAAAGATGAGTATCACTGACAGGGATTAAAGATGATAATTTAAAGTAAAAAAGGGAGAATTGCACACATTTCTGGTGACTTGCCTCCTTATATGGTTTAGATTCATTACTGGTATCACTAGAAATATTAAAGTTAGTATTAATTTTAATTTTTTTTAATATGTAAAAAAGTATCCAGATATGCAGTACTTAAAAGAAGTTTTAATGTCTCAGATAAGCATTACAGCCTCTGAATTAACATTCACATTTGTGTACTCAGCTTAAACAAGATCTTCAGAGAACACACTCTGGTCAGACACTATACTGTTTAAATTCCTAAAGAACTACATTCCCCTCATTTCCCGTAATTGGTTTCTTGGTCTTGTTTCTGTCACCTTTTAAATACACAACCTACCTTCCTAAATTCAAACACTTTGGCCAGATTACATTCTCCACTGAAGTCTCTGACATTATCCTGAAGTATTCCAGAGCATATTGTTTGCTTTCACAGCAATACATACAGTTTCTGGCATGCAGTCAAGCACTTAAAAAAAAGAGGTATTGGTAATATAATCCCAATTCAGGCATTTAGTGGGTACAACTTCATCACTCATACTGCAACCTTCAGGCATTTAATAATAAATGAAAACCATTTAGCACATCGTTTAAGGAAAATGTTAACTGCCAAGCCATATAAAGTTAAAAGTTTTCTGAAGCACTGTAAGTTGAAAATATTTCAATGTTTTACATTGTGGGATTTCAGTGGAATCAGATTTATTGGTTATTCTTGCTAAATTATTGGTCTTTTACCTCTGACTTATCTTGGTATATTCTTTACAAATGTGCTGGGTATTGAAAAACTGCAGCATTTTGATGTTTGAAAAGTTCTGAAAAAGTGTTGGAATTACTCCGACTTCCTATGTTCTTCAGTGTGGGAGAGTACCTTTCGCCTCTGGTGTAGCATATGAAAGTACAGCTGAGGAAAGACTGCAGAGAAAACAGATTCAAGTCAATAAAGTTTGAAGCGAGGTTTGCATGTCAATGAAAGATGCAGAGTCACACAGTCAAGGTCACCAGTTCTCCATTAAAAGAGAACATGCTTATCCACTTTTTTTGCTCAAGTTACCTATTGCCTTTTACACTTTAAAGAGAAGTGATATGATTCTCAGGTTTCAGGAATTAGTTATTTTTTTGCTAGAGCAATCACATTTTTAATTAAATGCAAAATGCCATATTTAACTCCGCATGTACAAGCAGATGACAAAAGTTTCCTCCACTGCACGCACACGACAGAAAGAAAATTGACTGCAGGGAGGAAAAAGCCCTTCCAAAAGAATGAAATTTCCAGATCTGTTTCATTTCTTGCAATTCTAGTGTTGCTTTTCAGAATCTATGTCACTTTATACAAACTCTGGTGCCTCTTTTCTCTCTCTATTTTCCACGCAAAGCCTTTTCTCCTCTTGTTTCTAGGATTACGTTACACAGTCTGTTTGCAGAACAACAAAGTAGGGGATGGAACATAAACAGCAAAAGCTAAATTTTCCATGAGGCATTAAACCTTTGTGAACCACACAAAAATTAAACAAGGTCACCAACAGCCTGAATCAGTTATACATATGTTAATCCCACAATTATTAGCTTTTCCCATTACAGCTAGTAATAGTAAAAAATCTAACAAATTCATACTTACTTGGAATGTAAGAGATCATAACCAGGATCAAGAATGTATAGTAGTCAAAAGAAAAATTGTACTTGTTAGGTAAACTAATGGAATACAAGCCAGACTGCCTGACGAAGGGTAATGCAGCATATATTGTGAGTAATTCGCCTGAGACTCCCATTGGATACAATACTATAAACAAAGTGTACCTAGAATAAAACATTTACAGAAAGAATTAAAAGTTACAACAAACTCTGACGAAGTATTTGTTAAATGCTATTATGGATAATCAAATTTTGAATTCTCAGCTCAGTATTTATTTTCCTTAGTTCTTATTTGATTACAGAATGGCAAGGCATGAACGTTATTTCAAGCTAAGTGTTCAAATCAGCAAATAGTGTGAAATATATAAAGATTACCCTTGAGAATCTAAATACTATCTTTAAAACTATTCTCCCCCACCCCCACTTTATTACTTCCATTTCTAAACTCTTTGGTGGAGGTCATTACACTACTTAAAAGGCTCCTAAATATAGTTGATGTTGATCAGTGAGCTTAAAGATTGTTGCAAGCATAATGCTTGGATTCAACAGTTACTGTTGTAAGTCAGTTTACTTCACTATCACCCCTTACTGCTAAATATCAGTTTCTGCTCTTTCAGCTTACAATGACACAGATCTTTTTTAAGTCCAAAATCTGCTGGAAAGAAGCTGGGAAGTCACATTCACAAACAGGGCAATTATCTCAAGCCAAAATCTAATTTTTTGTACTGCAGCTATTTTACAGGATAAATATCTCTGTCAAATCAGTGCTTTAAGGCTGTGATTTCTATTGTGCTACCAACCTGGCCCACTTGATGAGATAAGGGAGATGGTTTAACAAGCTAAATGTGTAAAAAGAGTAGCGGATAATCTCAGTGATTGTCCAGGCCACTACAAACAAGAGGACACTGTCTTCAGTTTGTACCTGTGAGAAAGAAAAGAAAGCTCAGTATGAATTCAAAGCATTACCAGTTACTCACCAGACCCAAGGAAACCTCACAGGAATCAATTCCCGTGGGTTGCTTTCCTGCATCGTTTTAGAGAACAGACTCCAGGAATGAGCTTAAAAGCAAAATTAGTAACAACAGTAAAAAAACCTTCTTATCCTGCTCTGTATTTTTCCAGTTGCTTAAGAACAGCTCTGCTTCACGATCAGGTTCTGATCTCACGTTCTGAGCAAGGTAAACTGGTACAAGAAATCATGGAAATACTAAGTATAATTCAGAACTCTTCCCATTCCTGAGCAGTACTAGCTCCTATTTCAGTCCTACAATTGTTTCCTAGTGCAGCAAGCAGAAAGGATGATTACTCTTACACTTGATATCTGGTTTATTCTGCTCCTTCTGAGTAGAAGCCCTGTTTTTCTCTCTCTACAGGTAAGAAACTGGGTCCTACTTTTAAGCAGCACCAAAACAGCTAACACCAGAATCCAGGCTGGGAGGAGAGAGGAAACAGCAGCTCAGATTTTCTCACCTCAGGTAAGCTTGACAACTATGTGATTCACTCTTCCTTGCTCCATTTTCTACTTACTGTATCTAGCACACTTCCTCTAATGTTACACTCAAGGCACTGTATCATGTTTCACTGCTTTACACCTCCTTGGAGCTTTTATGTCAGTTACACATCACTGAACCAGCTTTTATTTTCCCCATATTTTCAAGGTTAACCTTCAGAAGCACGTGTTTTAAAATGAATTGTCATATTTATTAGATTTTAGAGCATCATTATGAAATTCAAGTTTCAGATGGACTAACAGTGATCAGGTAGTATATGTGGGGTCACATGCCTGGCACTACCAATTCTCCAGAGAGCAGACATGATTTTTATGCCTCTCCCCTCTTTCCCTCAAGCCTCCAACAGAATTCCCAGCTGTACAAGTACCTTGAGCCCCAATTCAGTGTACCGTGGGAACAACAAGAGCTCAACCACAGGGCCCACGTTTTTTCTTTTCCTCCAACTCTTGAAAAAAGGGAAAAGGAAGTCTGTAGGTGTGGGTGGTGCACTCTATTCATCTTGAGCAAAGTACATGTACCAGCAAAAAAAAAGAACAAGAAAAATAGAAGGGGACTGATCATGTATTTTGTATGAAAAAAGTCATGAGGATTACGCAGAAAAAGCTTTGTTACAGACTGCAAAACCCAGAAAGATTTGTACAGAAATCTTGAGCTATCCTGGAATGTAGGGTTGCTGTTAATCTGTGTTCTGCTGCATATAACACTTCAGGTCACTTCCACTGCATTTTGCAGCATATGCACCTTGTTCTTTTTCCACATGAAACTCTGAAAATTTATTTATATATTAATCTACCTTACTTCATCATAAAAGAGAAAAATCCAAAAATTATCTGAAGATTTTCAGACACGAGTGCAAATCTATTTTTATGTTGCTACAGCATCCTAATCCTGTTTGAAGTCTGCTTTATAAGCAAGACTTAGTTCTTAACAAGGAAAAGTTAACAGCACTTCAGAGATGATGCTGTTCCGAAGGAGCAAGATGCTTCACAAGCACTCCACAGCTGCATCTTCTGGTCAAATTGGGAGTAGCAGCTTAGTGAATTCATCTAAACATGAGGCATGGACTTCAACCTGTACTTCGAAACCCCACTTCTTTCTTTCCCCAGCTATGGGAATCAGTAAAGCCAAGAAACAGAAATTTTTAGCTTGAAGTAGCATCCAAGGATATGAGCAAGGACAAGAAGCTAACAGTGAATGATATAGGTGGAAGTAGAAAATCTGGCAGTTACAATCCCGTTCTACCACAGGACTTTGGTAACATTCCCTTCACAGGCCTACTCTTCCCCACGTACTTTAATATTTTAAGTTATTAAAACAGTTCACACCGTTACGAAACACACGCAACTCTGTTAAGGTCACTTAAAGTATCAGTAGATTGTGCTTTATAGCTTGTGTCCCTATTTAAGGAAGATAGAATACTGGAAACTGGTGCTTATCATTAAAAAGTACACACTCATGTCTGTCACAAGCCTGTTGCTATTAGAACATCTCTTTGAGCACTGACAATTTTTCAGTAGCTCAAATAAAGATGTCTGAGATGCACATTATTGAACCCCTGGGAACTGATTTACAAAACAGTCTTATTAATTTAGGCACTGCTAATGCTGCATCTGCATCATTCCTCTTCCAGGTTGAAGATAAGGGGGATTGTACAGCAAAGACACAGTAGCCTTTAATAAATCACTGAGCCCAATGCTGCCCTCAGAACTCAATTCTTCTTCCTCTACTTTTTTCATGCCAGTCTTTCAAGGAAGCATTAGACATAAGTCAAAACGCATTTTACACTTGATTTACATCTTATTTGTCCAACTGCCTTAATAGGGGTCAATCATACCACAGGTATAATTTTTTGGCATGTGTTTCAAGCCAATATATCATCAAGGAGGTCCTGAATATACTTTAGCTTATCTTCAATACTGTGAATAGCAGAAAACGTTTGTTAAAATATGAAACAAACCACAGCCTGTTAAGATGCGAAGATGAGAACTGGGAGTTGGCAAAATAAAGCCTGAGAGGTTTCTAATGTTTCCTCAAGCATGGAAAGGGAAATTTCTCCATGTTAAGAGTAACATTTTGACAAATTTGCAGAAAATTTCAGCTAAACACATAATTGAGCAATTCAGTTCAAAGAGTAAAACCAGCAACACTGTGCAATTGTAATGGTTAAAACTGTTGGAACAGCACATCTCCCTCCAAAATGCTGGTTCTCTGGTGCAGTAATTAAAAAATTAAAAAAAAGGGAAGATTTTACATAGATGTAAAGCAGTGATGAATCAGACTTTTTGACTGCACTCAGCCAGAGCTCTGAACTTTCCAGCACAGACTTCCTTTACTAGAAGTTAATCTTAAATATCATAAATTAAGATGTTCTTCCCTCTTTAAGTAAGTATGCTTTGCAGATTGAAGATATCAATTCACAACTGTAGGTACTAAAGTCTTAATTACCACCTCTATATGCTGTACATGTCGTCTCCACAGCATCTCTAGACTGTGTGTTCTAGAAAGCTTCCTCTAAATATGCACTATATTTGCACTTATCTGTAACTGAACCCAATGGGATAAGCAATGACACCATTTTTAAATACCCACCAGAAGTGGGTACAGAATTATCAATCAGAATGGAATTCTACAAAGGTCTGCTGTGATGTCACCAGGTGATCTCATTGTTCACACAAATTCAGAAAGACATCTTTTGAACTGAAGGGCACTGTCTGCTGCTCTCCTATGCCTATACCCTCCTCTCCCTTCATGCCAGGCTGCTCATTCTCTTCCCTCCTTGGCAGGGGAAATAGTAAAATTCACCAAACTGATTTCTTTTTGGTGTAATGACAAAATGAAAGTACTGTATGATGTGCCGGGCCCTCCTCCACTGCACCAACAACTGGAGTTAAGGTGGAATTATGGTGGAATTAAGGGGAATCTCACTGCTACCCAAGGAAGTGTGCAGTGCTTTAACATTTGCCATGCTTTAACATTTACTATAAATAATTTCATATTGAGTTTAACAACACATCAGCACTGAAGTCAACAAAAGGCACAAACATGTTAGTGGCAAGAAGCATGCTTCAAATCACATCACATATCTATAAGTGCATCCTGACAGAAGAGGGATGCAATACACATGTCTTCTTTTAACTACATTATATATGAAAACAGTCTGGAAAAGCAAGATACTGAAAAAGTCTCACTCAAAGAGTTAAAGAGGAAAACCGAGTTTTATTTTACAAGAACCTCATCATGCAACTGCATAGCTTACAAGTTCCATAAAGCTGTGTGAGAATTTAATCCTGGACTTCACCATGGAGCTCACTTGTGCAGACAGCCCTTTAGAAAAAGTAGAACACTTGTGACACTTGCAATACATCTCCCCAAGTGAGACTGCATGCTCCCTGCTGGGGGGAAGGGGCGGGGTCAGAACACAACCCTCTTATTTATTTGCTCTAAGCCACAGGTCAAAAACTCATCACAGGATTCCTCATCCTTACCATTATTATGCTCACTTTCTGACACATTAAAAAAAAGTAACACAGAATATAGTCTATTGCAAGAGTTTAACCAAAACACGACTCAAGTGTGAGGAAAAAAAAAAATCTACATTATCATTGTTGAAAGAATCCCTGATAGAAGTTGAATGTTAGGCTAAACTCATTGCTCCCATTTTCTTCCGTTTTGATGGTTTTCTCCAGTGAGAATGTGGGCATAAGTTTCAAAAAAACCTTACCCACAATCATATTACAGGCTTTTTTTTTGATGACAGAGAACATGTGGAATACATCTAAACCGTGCAATCTAAGCTTCAATATTTGAGTTACTCCAAAACCAGGAGATAATTCGTAAAAAGATTTTAATTTTTTTTATGAAGCACCAGGTAGCCCAACATCATACAGGTAACAAGAACAACTACAAGCATATTTCTTTGAGACACATGTATAAAATACTTTAAAATCTAATGGTTTGGAATTATGGCTTTTTTTTGGTTCAAAATCTAATATTTATTTTGGTGAATGACAGAGATCAAAGTACATTAATTTGCACCAAAATGGAAATCCATCAGAAGAAAAATATTTATAAGATTTTAAGTTTATTGAGAAAAATAACATTCCTCCACATTAAATAGCATGAAACTAAGGGTTCATGTGAACAAGCATCATAATATCAGAAAAGGTAGTTAATTAATAGGAACTACAGTGACTTATGTTACTCTACATATGGATGGATGCTCTGATAACAGCTTTGGAAAAGAAAGCAGCTTCCCTGAACACTGGGTAGTGAGAGAAGCTCCTTAAGCATCCTCCATGTCAAGTCACAAATGATCTTATAATTACATGAGATGACTGACACTTATTTCAGGCACCCATGCTGACACTGGCATCAAGAATGGTTTCCTTCTTCAACAAGTAGAAACCCCAGCACAGATGCAGCATATTTGGGCTACTACAAGGTTTCAGATTACATGAAAGAGTCAGTCAGCATAACCTGTACCAATTAGTGCACACTTAGGTTTTAAAATAGCTGTCAGGAATAATTTTCAAGTAACATGGCTTCCAAAAGATTCTACAGAGATTTGTATAAAGTACAGCGCTCCTGTGTGACCAACGAGGAAAAACACACAGGCCCCCAAACCCACCTACACCTGAACGTAAGAAAATCAAATGAGGGAAGATTATCCTGGAGAGTGATAAGGGAGAGCATCAAGGCACTGCTGTGGACAAACAGTTGAGGGGGAGCTTCAGGTGCCTTGGAACAGAAAGTGAATTGTGTATGCAGGAGGGGGGCAGAGAGGAGATGTTGCTATTAATTACGGCACTAATGAGATCAATACTAGAAGGCTGTTCCAAATTCTGGGCTCTGTATTACACACTGAAACCTCTTTAACTTCCAGTAAGGACTGGAAAAATCTATTCAGGAGCTAGATGTCTTACAGTGAGAGAATCAGACCTCCCTCTCTTTGACTATCAAGAAAAGATCACTCCAGGTCTATTTTTATTTCTTTTGATCCACAGAAATTCACATAAACAATTTCAAATTTTGGGATACAAACAGAAGACATTTTAAAGAAATTAAGACAGCGATCAACACTTGCTTTTCAAAATGGATCAACAGTTTTTCTATCCATTTGGTAGCTTGACTTACCTCTTTTACACTATGTGTTACTGCCCATGTCAGGAAAACCCTTGACATCACTTGGAAAGCAGTCAGAACAACAGAAGAGGGAACAATGCCTGGAAGATATTTTGCAATGAGTAAATACTCTTGACTACCAGGGTGAGAGGTAGGGGTAGGGAAATAAAACACAGATAAACCAAAGTTATTTGAAATTTTTGGAAGGAAAGCATGTAATTTTTTTAATTTGAAACTATTAAGTCTGTCCCATGGTATATTTACACAGCCTAATGCAATGCAATCCCCTGACAAGACTTTCTGCATCAAAATGCAAATAAAAGTAATTGGTCTTGTTGTTATCACAGCACATTCCTTAATACAGAACAGCTGAATAAGATGAGATAACTTCAGTCAAACAGCTTCTGGGATACAGTCTTTCAAATAAACCCTCTTTGATTAAAATATCCAAGATACTCTTCATTATTGTGATGTAAAAAATAAAAACAATAAAGAAGTTTTGCAGCCTCTATCCCAAAAACCAGCAAGTAAAAAAGTAAAAGTATTTTGCAGAAACACTGATCTAGCCCATATTCTAGTAAATACAAAGTTTATAATTCCTTCCTGGAAATACAACTCAAAAAAACCCCAAACCCACAGCAAACAAACACCAAGAAATAGCTGATGCATTGGTAGGTACAGAAACAACTTGAAGATTTCTCAAGGAAGCAGATATCACTGGTTCTTCCAAGCAAGTTCTGAGGTGCTGATTAAACTGCCAGTAAAAACATCCTACACACCCAGGTCTCACAGAGCAGGAATAGTTTTAGACTGCAAATTACACAAAATCTTTATACTTTGCATTACAAAGTTTTATTTGCTTCCAACAGCATGATGAAGACGAATGCAAGAGCAGGTGCAGCTCCTAAGTGACAGTAAAAAGTGCTTCTAAAACTAATGCAGATCACCACAAGCAACACAAAAAAGTCTCAGGAAGATATCAAGACCAAAGTGGGCAAGTGGAAAAGGAAGAAAGAATAAGAAAATCCCAAAGCAAATTTCATTAAAATTATTTTCTTTGAGATGGTAGGTTTCTTTCAAAGAAAAGAAAGGAAAATCCTACAAACGTAATTCTCTTCAGTTTTATCACATATTGTTCATAGTCTAATAAATGTTGTAAAACCCCAGGGCAGAATTGGTCTGTTCTCAGACAACACTAAAGGGGTGCTATAAACCATCACAATCTGTACTTGTTAAAGCTCTTTCCTCTGAGAGTAACACACCCTTTCTTTTTTACAATTGAAATCATCCCCTCCTAAACAAGACAGCCTGATGTTCCTGCAAAGGAATCTATAAATAAGCCAAAATGACTGTGTAGGAACCATCCAAGATTATTTCAAGTTAGACAAACAAGGTTTTTCATTATAGGCAAGACAATGCCAATCTAGGCCAAAAACAGGAGATCAAAATAAGTGACTCACCAGCTACAATTCATATGAACTTTATTTGCCTCTAATTATTTACTCACTGCACTGAACAGGTACCTGACAGTCAATCTGAAGCTTGTTATTTTTAAAAACATCTGTCATCACCTCACCTGTACAACACTTTACATGCTAGAACAGTGCTTGACAGAAGGCTCCGATCTGGAACCAAGAAGCAAGGAAGCCCCAGCCAGACCTCTTCCACATCCTGGACTAAGCCTCTCATCTCCAGCAGGAAATCTGCCAGCTCCCCACAAGTGCTTCTTGTGTCCCACATGAGAACAGGATGGGTGCACGGCTTACAGGTCCCAAGTCCCTCAAACTGAGCAGGCTAAAGCCAAACCAGTGAATGAGTGCTGACTGTGGCTTGCCAGAGGGTCACTGGTGAACAATACTATGGGAGAAAGGCTGGTACTGCAGGGATTCTGCAGAATGGGCCTGTACTCTCCAAAGCTTTTTATCCATTCCCTTCACAAATTCCCTGTAGTACTATTTCTTCCATGTTTTGGTGGCTCTTATCACCTCTTTCCATACCAGCTTCCTCCAGTCAGCAGCTCTCCCATCTCTCTGAAAGCGCCATTCCCACACTTGGGCTCTGTCTGCTACACAAGTCAAGGAACTGCATGTTCCCTTTCCATGTGCCTGTCCATTGGTCCCTCCTCTTGGTCTCTGGGCTGTGTGTTGTTGTTAGACCATGTGAGCTCTCCTTCATTTTTTAAATCTTTGCCACATGTCAAAGTTCTGTTCTCAACTATGCTTGACAGACATTCCCCTATCAATCTTCATATTTTGAAGGACTTGCCTCACAGATGCTAACATTTCAGATTCTGCTGAAAAGATGTGGAGAGAAAAGTTATGCTGATACACACAGCCATCTGTCACAGATTAGCTTCTCTATTGACAGAGAATTACGGCTCTAGTTAGAGCAATTAGTTTAGCAGGGGCAAAGGAATTCACAAATTTCCCCTTTCTCCTTGCATAGAAACTTTTGCCAGAGTCAGTAGGACTACAGCAAACACCAGCAGTGCATCCAGCTGTGCAAAAGCCCCTCACTTTATTTAGCTGACAAGTGTTTCCATTGACAGAAAAAAAAAATCCATGGCCAGTTATAAACAAGTAAGTATTTTGTAAAAAAATGTTGTTAGAAAACAAATAGACAGACTAATGATGGTATAAAATGTTGCAACCTTCCCCTAATGGCTCTCTTCACTAATATTAAATTGTGCTACTGGGGATAACATGGGTTAATCCTAAATGGATCCACACCTCAACTCAACTGAGCCAGAACTATCAGTTTTGCTCACACACAGGTTGGTATAATCATCTTGCTTGCTGCTCAGCCTCAGCCTGAAAGGTGAAACACAGGACTCTCTCCTGCTATTCATTGATTTGTATGGACACAAGTGTGAGGAAAAGACAAACCAATTAAATTTTTTACACTCTTAGATTTAGTGCTAGTAAACACTAGTGTCTGCACACAAGTTTAGATTAAGAAAATAGCAGAGCATTACTGACTTAAGATGGGAAAAAAGCCTTGCAGATAAAATGCTGGTTTTACCAGTGTGCCAAGATTTAACCTGTCCTTCTTGCCACTTGTGAAATAAGACTTCAAAACCAGCACATTTTAATATTAATTTCTGACACTTTTTTTTTAAAAGTATGGTTTATTCTGGCAAAAAACAGAAAAATTAAACAGCATTGGAAGGACTGCCTTGGCAGTACAGGCAAGTAGATGATACATACTCTGAGAAGCCTTTCCTTTAATTTGAGGGGCATATGGTCATTAATTTCTTGGGATGATCTGTGCACAGCCTACAAACTGCCCTTTGAGACAAGATTTTCAGAGCAACCGATTATTCAGGCCACGTTTCTACACTTCATCAACTACAGAGCCTGACTGCCCTCTGCTGACACATTCCTGTATACAAGTTTAAGTTCTCCCAACTACCTCACTTGGTTATTAAAAACCCCACAAGAATTCAATATGAACCCACAGTCTAACAGACCCTTTGGTATGTGGACTGTTTGTATAACAAATGAAAAATAGCAAGTTTGTAGTTGCAGCTTTAGGAACCTTAATGCCATCTTACTCTTTAAATAGTGGCTAGTGAACATCCAGACAGGAGCTCAAGCACTGTTTTCTCACTAGGAAAAACTAGTGAATTAAGCAAGAATTAAATTTGTTAATTCACAGACCATGACATTTTTCATGCTAATACGTTGCTAAAATTGCAGCCGTCTATAACAATAATAAACTGAAAATTTGCAAGCACTTACCAAGTGCACAGTGCAGAATCTAGAACAGAAAGAAAAATTGAAATCACCAACATTTCAAATTAAGCAATTTAGACACATATTTAGTTCTATTTCAAGAGCTTAAGATTCAATATTTGCATTTCAAAGATTAAGCTTAATATTTAGCTCTGATGCCCATGCTAAATAGCAGACAGTAAGTTCCCTCACCACTCCCTAAAAGGAAAACTTCAGTATTTGTGTGAGGTGTATTTCTTATGTTTACATTCAAATCACTCTATAAAGGCTAATGAAAAAAAACAGATACCTAGAAGGCACTGTCCAACACAGGCTGCCACGTTTCTACTGAACAACACATTCATGCAAACATTAGTGACACCAGGGAAGAGCACTACACCTACCTCAAGCAACGCTCCAGTTTGGAAGAATTTCAGGGGCTTTTCTATTGAATAGTAAAGGCTGTGGTAGCTGCCTTTAGCCAGGTATGCCCGAACTAGGCCGACTGCAATAACAAGCCACCTGAAAGAGAGGAAAAATGTCTAGGATAAGGAGACATAAAGCAGAGCATAAATACGAAAAAAATCCTTAATTTCTTTTTCAAGATCTCAGAAAGCAACAGGCTGTCCTGAAGCATACTAACTTTTGCTTACCCTCTGTGACACTGAAAACATTAAATACTTGGATCTTCTGCAAATTTATCAAAGTTAGAGATCATGCATTTTTTTAAACATCTTTCAGCACCAACATGATAACCAATACCTTTCATGTCGGTTTATTTTTCAGTGAGCTCTATTTAATTTAGTTATGGAATGCATTTGTGACAGATTAGCATCACATTCTGATTAGTTTAAGCAGAAAACCATTGACAGCTGGTCAAAGATCTCTTATCACACCGTAACTTAAAGCAGCATGGCATAAACAAGATTTAGAAGGTGTTCATTTTAATATTTCATTTCAAAGTAGACCCCTAGACTTTATGATAGGTCATTCAGCTTAATTGGTAGCATATATTATATGAGAAATAGTTATAGATAAAAAACTGCAAGGAAATTGAACCTGCTAAAGCCTTGGAGGCAGCACAGCCATTCCTGTTCCAGCTTTCTTTTTTAACCACAAATACATCTAGGCCTGTGTAAGTAGTGTGTGTAAAACTACAACTGTAACTTGAACAGTGTGACCTGCTAACCCTGCTGACTTTCCCCTCAGGTAACTTAAACCTAAAAATTTTTTGCCCTGGCCAGTGGTGTAACACCTTTCATTACCACACATAGAAGAGTCAGGTTTTGCCCATAACCTCCAAAATTCTTCAGTGAAGTCCATGACAAGCCACAAAACTAAGGTGAGTGGTCAAGTCTGGTCAAACGCTTTTTCATTTGAAATTAGCATCTATAGCTAACTTTAGTTTCCAATTGCTCATGGCAAACATGGGGAGAAGGGGTTGGCTGGTCAATAAAAACTGGGAAATCCTTAACAGCAGCTCCCAAACTTTTCACAGGCTGACACTGGCTGTCTTACTCTCAGCTACTTTTTTAATGCCACCACCTACTTTACCTCCCTCTACACTCCTCATGGTAGGTAACTAAGTGTCTCTGCTAACAACAATCTACCTCAATGGAAGTGTGTGTAGACATGCAGCAAGCCCCCTAACTATGCAATAGTTTTTACCCTTCAGAAAAAATCCAGCAGCTTTGGTTTTGTAACAGGGAAGATGAAGCCATCCCCTTCATTTTAAGCATATTAGAGTCTTACAAGTACCCCATTCGCTTTGGCATTGCGAAGTATATACAAATATTATCCCTGATGTAGTAATTGTTTGAAACACACTGTGAAGTTCAGATTTTTCAACAATAAGTAACGCTGGCATCCAGGTTTGTGTTGGTAACAACAGAACTTTCAGCAGAACTGAAAAAAAGTTAATTAATTTCTGCCTCAGCACCAAAGAAAAGTGGGAGTGGGGAAGACAAGTGGGAAAAGAGAAATAAACCCTCCCTTTTTCAGCGTGACAAGTTATTTCACTTAAAGCTGTCTTGTGAAACCAAAGGGCAAACATTTGCTGAGCAACTGCTGCTTACAAAGAATGAATCAGATTAATTTAGTATTTGGACCTGAGTGTAGAATAAACCAGTAAGTGCTATAGTATTAAGGATTGTCCCCTGCAACACTGACTGCTTCTTCTTTAGAACAGGAAATCAGAGCAGGTTGACAGTGTCCTGTTCTTATCTGTCAAGTTTCTCTGTTTTTCCTGATCTTCCATGTTTGTTGAGAAACTTGGCTGAATTGAGCAATTTCTCCCGTTGCACAAGATAACAGTGCTTGCCTGCAAACTGTTCTCACCTTAACTGAGCACCTGGTGAAGTCAGTGGCTCCCAGGAGCTCCAGCCTTTGCTCATCTCCACCCTCCTGCCAGGTCACTGACTCCAGAAAGACTGTACTGTTTTATTGTCCCTCAAAAAGCATTCAATACAGATCAAAGTATTAATCTGTACAAAATTAAAAGCTGAGCCTAGTGCTGAAGCTTTTAGTACCTGTCCTGCGTCTGTGATTCTTAAATAATTCTTCACCCTCTAAGACTGAAGAAAATGGAAGAGATGATGAAAGCAAGGAGTATCAGCTGAAAATTAAACTGGGCAAAGAATTTAAAAGGAGAGCAAAGCCACCACTGTGTCATGGCAGCTAATATGTAAGGTAGTTTTTCCCGCTTTCTCTGACATGGACTCTGAAGCCTACCTGAAACACCAGCTGGAGTTATATTTCATTAAATTAGTGCTGCCATGCCTGCAAACTTTAAACCAGACTATTAGACTCTTTGATTAACCCAAACTAAGAAAAATGAATACTGCATACTTGACAGACAAGCTTCATGCTCAGGTCCTTAGTACAACTCCTTTTATTTCTCTCACAGTTATAAAAAGGCATTTTCTTATGCAAAGCTTGCTGAGGTTCTGCATCATTTATGCAGGAGAACACAGCAAAGCTACGCAGCAAGTGCAGCTGCAAAGTGAGAAGTGCACTTTGATTCTTCAACAACCACTCGCTGAAGACGTGGACAACAAAACCCAAACCCCTGAACTCTCTTTGCTCACCACTGATTAACACAAACCCTTGCAAATTCAGAAGCTATTACATTATCATCTATCTTGTTGACTGAAATCCTTTCAAAACTCCTTGTTTATACCACCATCAGCTACTTACACCGAGAAGTACCAGTCAGTTATGGCACTTTAAATATAAGAAACATAATCACCTTTTAAAGCAGCTTATTAAACATTTACACTCTAACAGCATGTCTGCCCTCCCTCCCTGCCCAGCACTATTCAGTGATTTCAGTCAACCACGGTTGAGAGAAGCAATGCAGAGCTTTCTGTAGCTTAATGGTTTGAACTGTGGGCAAAAAAAACTGAGAACCACCTGCCAGACTGGTTATTCCCTGTTGTGCCATGTTGGGGTCCCTTTTCTGAAAGAAAACACCGAAACATGTGAACCAGATGGTAAGTGTATGCAGCTCCATTGAGGGATCCACAGGTACCCATACTTTTTCTACTATTTTGCTCCTGTAAAAGCCATTGTATTATTAGGAATCCATATTTACTACATGCACTACAGTATAAAATTAGAAATAAGATCCATTATTTTTGGAATCAGTTGTGTTTTCTTAAGCTCAGTCAAGATAAATGCAAAGTAAATACATTAACTATGCCGAGATTTTTTAATTGTTACTTGATCTATTTTAAATAAAGTTAATAACTAAGGCAACTATGGTTTTAAAACATTTACTTTAGTACCTATTTACTGCACAACAATGTTGTTGGGTGCTTCAGTTTATAAGTCAAACAAAACAAACCACTTTTGTAAAACAAAACAAACCACTTAGGAAATCCCATGTGCTTTTACAGCATCACTTCATCATCGTCTGGTCACCTTCAATTTTTTGTGTTCACACAATTCGCCTTCCAAGGCAGTGCAGTTTGAGAAGCTAAGTCTGATTGACACAGGGTCAGTAATCAATTCCTGCCACCAGCTGTATATCAATCTTTTCATCTGAACAACTGACCTTCTGTCAACCAACTCCTAAAAAACTACCTTTTAAAAAGACTTCATAATAAGAAGAAACTAACTGAGTTTTCCCCTAAGCTCAACATTGTATATCGTGGAATTTCAGCGGTGCCCAGGGGAAGCACAGAATTCTCATCCATTTAAAGACAAATTACCAGTCCAGAACTCCTAGTGACCTACCCCAAAAGAAGGGCAGTGAGAGACAATGCAGGGATACAAACTCCTATGGTAGCTCCCCGAATCGCAGAAATCATCTAATCACAAACACGCCCAGAAAAAAGCAGCTCATATTAAAGCACCATAAGCCACTTCCTACCCAAGACTGGCATTTTCTAGGAGGCTCGGTATAAATCAGGAATTTACATGACAACAGGAAGCTAAGTACAGATTTGTGCTATTTATTTCTGAGTTTCTGACAGTTAAATTTGTTTGAATTTTTTCTTCTGAAGAAATACGAATTTCCCATGCTGAGGAGCTTGACTGCCATGATAAAAAGTTCATGACCTCTAAAGAAACTTTCCATTTATACCTCATCTTCTCTCTTGGGTTTTGGATCTTTTATAAATGTGAATGCATATGAGCAGCAAAATGAGCAGGTAAATGCTTTTACTTCTAAGAAGAGTTCAGAGAGGTGAACTTGTTAACATTGTGCAGGGTCACCACAACAAAATTGAAAAGACTGCCTGAGTGCCTGTACTGTGTCGTATTACTCATGTGATTAAGTCTTTCTGAAACAAGGGATTCACTTAAATCAAGCTGGTGGGTAATTTATCATTCCCCTGTGGGTGAAATATCCTGTAAATACCGTATGAAGCCATAAACCTGCTTAGCAATAGCACTTCACAGAAACATGGCTACTGGGTAACAAGTGTAACACAAGAACTCAAGAGAACAAGAACTGAGCTGTCCCAGCTCAGCTACCTTTGCTCCACACAAGTGTACCTACCTTGTAAGCTGAAACAGCACCACCTCTCACCAGCACAGACAAGAATCATCAAGTCCAATTGCCTTATTACACTAAATTGTATCTATATTAATTCTATACTAACCTTCCCCCAAAATAGCGACACTAGTCTGTTTGCTTAACTCCTCACTTGCCAGGATTTATCTAGCAGAAAACAGGCTCATTTGGGATCCATTTTAAAGGCTCTTTTCTCCTCCCATCCAAAAATCAATCTTTCAAAAGATGGCTTTATTAATCTGGATTCCAATAAGACACCACTGCCACTTAAAAAAAAAAAAATAGTCTCTTGAAATATCTCTTGAGATACAGAAGTTGTCACTATTTTTATTTTTGTGCCCAAGAACACACCTGTACAAGCACCAACCAGCTCCAGCCTCCACTGTGCCAGGCATGGCAGGGCAGAGCACCAAGTTGGCCCAGGAGCTCACATGTCATAAGCAGCAGATTTTGACCTCAAATTATGGAGCAGCTGAAGGGTTCATGGGGAAATCTCATAGGGTTCAACAGCTCTGCCTTCTTAACTACTGCTGTGGATAAATTCCCTGTGTTTGGGTTCACCTCTCAACTCAAAAGTACTGGAGTCCACACCACAAGTGTGGTGATGTGGGAACAGCAATCTATGGTCACCTGGATGCGAGTATTATCACGGAGCAAATTAAGGTGTCAACTATAAAACAGATCAGTTCCCAAGAACACGCACTTGTGCTGTTCCACATACCTGGTTTAGGAAGGGGCGTATGAAAGAGAACGAACTGCGGACAGCGCTGATCGGGATCACACCTGGCCCGGAGCTGCTGAGGCCTCGCACAGGCTGTGCAGGGGCCGCTGCAGGGCAGGCTCGGGGACACCGGGGCAGCCAGCCGGGGTTATTGTCCGTGTGGGACGGGGAGACATGAGACAGCGGGACGGCAGCTGTGTCTGTGCCTACGGGAGCCCCCCTCCAGCTCCAGGAGCAGCAAGAGGGGGTTCGGCCGTCTCCCGCAGTGCGAGGCAGGACCACCGACAGCACGGGGCGGACGGGGCACAGACACGCGTCCGCNGGGCACCGCGGCTGGAGAGGCCCCATTCCCCTGCCTGGACCCGCTCCCTGCGGCGCGGGGGACCTGCCCTGCCCTGCCCTGCCCTACCCTGCCGGCCCCACACGCGGCCGCAGCCCGGCCGANGTCGCGGCTCCCGCGGCTCCGCCCGCTCCCGGCGCCACCGCGGGGCGGGACTTCCCGCCGTGCCGGGGCCTCCGCGCAGCCGCCGGGAATGGCAGCGGTCCGCAGGGAATGGCAGCGGTCCGCGGGACACGGGTCCAGCAGGACACCTGTGCCTCTGAGCAGGGCGCGGCGGGGCCGCCTTCCCAGGAAGCCCACTGGGTGATGCTTCCCGTCCGGGGACCAGCGACCTGTGCGGTCTCTTTCTAGGGAACGCTCAAAGTGCCCCGCTTCAGGGAGAAATAGGTCTGCCGTGTCCTTAGAGGCATCAGTAGCGTTAGTTGTCACGGTCGGGTTATTTTTGGAATATTTAGTAGGTTTTCGTCACTTTCATGGTCTAGTCTGGAGAGGAGAGGACTGAAAAGGAATCTCATTAATGCACAGAAATGTCTGAAAGGCGGGTGCCGAGAGCATGGTTGTCAAGCTCTTTTTCGGTGGTGCCCAGGGACAGGATAAGCAGCAATGACCGTAAACCAAAAGACAAGAAGTTTCACCTCAACATGAGGAAAAATTTCTTTCCTTCATGGTGGCAGAGCTCTGGAACAGCTGCCCAGGGAGGGCGTGGAGTCTCCCTCTCTGGAGACATTCCAAACCCAGCTGGACACGTTCTGGTGTATCCTGCTCTAGGTGACCCTGCCTTGGCGCGGGGGGATGGACTGGATGATCTGCAGAGGTCCCTTCCAACCTGAACAATTCTATGGTTCTGTCTGTGAATAAGCTGCTCAGCGCAGCCAGGGCTGTAACTCGTTTCCTGCTGAAGTTCCACAAGAGAGCAAAGCCTGCAGAGTGTTACTTTCCCAGCAACACACATCCAAGCATCCTTCTCAGGGCAAGCAGAACTGCCTTTCTGGAGAGCTATAATGGAATTTTTTATTTTTTTTTTTGTCTTACAGAAATTGTAAACACTCTCGGGGGTTACTTCTTGAGTTCCATAAACAAGTCTCAGTTTATTTCCCATGCATGTCATGCTGCAGTCCCTTTATGAGCAGTGCAGAATAACAGCATAAGCCTCACTTCCCATCCTAGCAATACACGAGTATTTATGTGGCCTAATAAAGTCATGGCATTGTCTCTTGCAGGCAGTAGAGCTCAACATGCAAAGATGATGGATGAGAATTCCATTTTCAAATGCCAATGTTTTAGTGCAATGTTTCAATAAATAAATTTTAGAGAAGCAAATAATTCATTATTCATGTATGCAACTACTGAAAAAAAAAATCCAACCTTTTCAAAGCCTGACAGTCACTGCAGAGGAGAGGGCTGTGAAGTTTGGTGCTGTCTTCCTTGTGAGCAAAGGGAAGCAGCAATCCAGCAGTCTGCATACCACACATGCAAGTAGCAAAGGTGTCTTCCATCGACCAGAAATATGCACAGGATGCTTGGGTGGTTGGACAGGCCAGTCATTCAGTAAATTAGGTTTCTGCAAATCCAGAAACACAAGTACTGAAAAACAGTACTTGTCAGTACAGTCCAAACAGCCAGTCCCAAAGTTTCCATGTTACTTGAGAAGACTGAATGTTATACAAAAGAAATAGAATTAAATGGTCTGTCTTGGGCAGTACCAGTGTCTTGCATACCTTTGATTATTTCAACTCTATGACCCCCCAAGAGTGGCTTTCTGCAAACATTATACAAAAAAGACAAGGTTTATAGAAAGAGGTAGTGCCTTTTATTTGGCCAATTAGGATGGCTGGAAAAATGAGACAGGCTTTCAAATATATAAAATATTTTTCTTCAGTAGGAATAGAATTCTGTTGTTCAAACAAAACAAAAAAATTCTAGGTCAAATACAGATTGGAACCAATTGCTCAGATCTGAATTAGAAGTGTATCACATAATTTATGAAGTAGAAATTATTTCCTGCAGACTATAGTGGATGTTAATAGGAAGGAACAGGGACATGGCAAGCTCCTTGGGATGTCCTCGGGGCAAAAGAAAAACAGGCAGTCTATAGGCTGTGGAACCCAAAAGGACTGGTAAAGTATGAGAGGGAAGGGAAAATCTGTGCAGGAAACAGCAGTACTGAGTCTGTGGGTTTTGATACCCAGTACATGTACCCACAGACCTTGCTGTACCTACAGAGCAGCCCGTCAGAGCCCGACCTTTTCCTGGTTCATGCATGTGCCTACCTGGACAGAAATCAGCAGTCACTGTATAAAGTCAGGTACATTCACAAGACTCTGAGGCACATCTTGCAAAGATGACTGAAGGGCTCAAGAAACGTGTTGGTACAAGCAGGGTGTTTCACAATCTTTGCTTTTGGGAGTTTCTGTGTGGTCCTGCATGGTCCGTAGTGTCTTGGACTGCACATAGGAAAAAGTCTGCGTAAAAGCAGCACAAGCAGATTTGCCTTTATCTTCATCTTTACAGCTTTTAGGAACATTGGCGTAAGTCCACATCTACAATGAGACTTCCCTCACTTTTTTCTCTCTTGCTCTTACACTCCTTCAGATCTATGTTTCCCCACCTTAAGGGAATTCTCAGCTGTAAAACAAACCCACAGCTGTCATGGTGCCCCATCCACATTCCCAGTGCTGATCACTCTGTGTGTGATGAGGGATGCGATGAGGCTGGAGACGTGCAGAGCACATGGCTACGAGCGCCAGCCCCAGGCTCTGCGGGGCAGAGCAGCCTCTGCACAGCACCAGCCTGCACTGCCAGGGCAGGAGGAGCACAGCAGCACCACTGAGGTCAGGGAGATTTCACTGTTGCCACCTCATCCATTTGTGTGCCCAGCAGCTCTCAGGACAGAGCGGGAGGAGATGTGTAGCCAACGTGAGCGCGGTAACACCTGCAACAGAGCATACGAGGAGCGTGCTTTGTGGTAGTATTTATTTAGGAACCGTGAGTAACTACAGCCGTAGCGGTCTCATCTTTGCAATTCTGATGGTTTAACAAACAGGGAGATCATTAGCATATTTTTATTAAGGTACAAAATACACCCCGTTGTTGTCTAAAACATTTAAAAAAAAACAAACGTGAGGAAAGCTCTGTATGCTCTAAATCAGATTCACAACCTTTCTGTATAAGGAATTGTGGCAATACTGTGTTTAGTATAACAAGAGGTTTTCATCAATCGAAAAGGAAAAGACATGCTGGCAATCTGAACTTAGCAACAAAGAGTAAAGCAGTTAAAACCCACCGTGTCATCCACATTAGTTGAGCTTTGAATGTAGAAGAGCAAATCATATGAAACACATACACAACTAGGTAATATCAAACAACCTAAGGTTGATAATGTACACACCTGTATTAAAGTACACTGACTACTTAATGGTGAGGATTTAATGTAATGTTTTTTTTTAAAAGAGGTAACCTTTGAAATGCAAATGGTTGCACTTTACACACAAAAAGTGGAAAAGAAAAATAAACACTTTTGGAATGATACATAGATATAAGACACACTGGTTTTGGATTATGCATATCACCTTGCAGCCTCTGATATTACCTCTGAACAACAGCAAAAAAAATTAAAAAGTGCCAATACTGTGAAAGGAAAGCAAAGTTACTAAGTCTGAGTGCATTAACAATTTCTGAGAAAAAAAAAAGGGGGTTGGACTTTTTTGTTTTGTTTTGTTCTTTTTTTGCGCTTTTAAAGAACGCAACAGCCTTACTGGTGCAGGTTCAAGACGAAAACAAGACAGGCAAGCTCATAAGGTAGAAATAGGTCCTATATAGGTTAAGATTCTTTGGAAACTGCTAAGTATAGAGGAGTTCGTAATCCAGGCTACTATCTTTTTTGGCTACTCCAAAAATCTGTGGGAGTTTCCAGCTTATCATCAGTTGAAATCTGTTTTGCAATTTCTAAATATATGCAAGTAAAACTTTAACTAACTTGTGATTCCATTCACACACATGCACAGAGAAGTCACAGATTGTGCAATAACCTGTTTTTTCACAGCAGCATATATATGAATCATTATTACACTGACCAGAAACACAGAAAATATTCTGTCTTTGTGTTTTCCATCTGTTTCTTAAACAGGCAGCTGTAACTGCATGGAAGTGACAGGGTCCATAAGGGAAAGATGACAAAGTGTGATCAGCTGGCTAAAAGCAAGATCAGGAGTATCTTGGGAAACCACCTGGATGTTTAATGTTTGCCAGTATTACAACAACACTAACAGCACACTGACAAAGGGCAGCAAATGTGTTTGAAGTTAGGAGGACTGTGAGATTCTGCTTAAAGCAAATGAAAAATGAACCATGCCAACATACAAATTGCAATGCTGGCTGTGTCAAACCTTCCCTTATAGAAGATACAGCTCAGGGAGAAGCCTATTCCTTAGGACTGGAGAGATTCACTGCATGTCTGGCCAATGATTCCTTGTAGAGTATATCTTGGGGAGCCAACTTAGCTGGAGCTTTGGCTGAGGAAAGTGATGGTATAGAACAATGAGCTCAGTAAATAGACTATTTTTCTTTAAGATGTTCAGAATATAACTGTAGTCTTGTTTTCTGTACATTTGATTTTAAAAATAGACTGGGCAACTTAGTTGATGATTTGCTTAAAGTCAATCCAATCATGCTGGCAACTTAAAAGTGCCTGCTGATTTGAATTAATGCCCACAGATAAAGCAAACAGGTATCAACTGATCATGCTGAAATAACACCCCCCCAAAGACCTACATATCACACAAGGTGCTTTTGATAACTTGGTTTTCTGAGCCTTATAAGGAGAGTCTTTAAATATATTTTTTCTTTTTTTTTTTTTTTAGCCTTGTTTCATTCTTCTTCCTCCTCATCTTCTTCTTCTCCTTCTCCTTCTTTTCCCATTGTTTCCACGAGGAGCTCTGCAGTGCATGTGGCTTCCCCAAGGCTGTTAACAGCTTTGCAGGTGTATTTGGCATCATCGTCCCCACATACTTCAGAAATAGTCAAAGAACAGTTCCCTTCCTCATCATAATCTATCTGGAAGTGACGGGACTCCTTGACAGGCTGATCATCCTTGTACCACATTACCTCAGGGTCAGGATATCCTGCAAGAGTGGAGAGAGAAGAGCAACTGCAATAAATGAATATCAACTCATCCTTAATTACTGTACACTCTAATTCCCTCTCTGTGTATGGGTGTGCCAATATGTAGATGATGCAATGCTTTTTTCCTTCACACTTACCTGAAACAACCTTATTACAAATAACCCAAACTGCAAGTGAGCACTGTGGTACCTGCTGGATTCCTCTTTCCACTCCTCTAGCAGTGCCAGCAGACAGCTTTTTATGTGTCGCAGCCGGCAGCCAGCAAGGGACTTCAGGGAGTGTATTTGAGGCTCACCTTACACTGCAGCTTTTCTGGAAACCACAGTTCCCAACACCAAGATTTAGAATTTCAAGGGTAAAGTTTTTTTGGGCTACAGCTACAATTTAATATCTTTCTCAGGTTGCTTTGCCATGGCTATTCTGAATCTTCCTTCTCCTAATCTGCTCCTTACAAGCCAGCCTGTCCTATACATGGCCCTCCCATTTTCTCTCTGTGTTTGTTAGGATAAGCCAGGGAGTCTAAGAAAAGCATTTTGATTATGCATCTCAACAGGAGTTTTGGAGCCTTTGTGAAGCAAATGGCTCTGCAAAGCCTGTAGAGCAGGGCTGTACAATGCCTGCTGGAGAACAATCCCTTATACAGTACTCTTGGCTGCTACAACAAATTTAAGGTTTGCTGTCTCAGCCAAGTTCTGGACTGTAACGGGAGGATAACTTCCCACTGAGCAGAAATAAAGTGCAGCAATCCTTAATACACAATGAACATTACATCCATACACTGGAAAGTTTGGAACATCAGCCGTGGTACATCCATCTGTTTTATTCCATGCAGTAGTTGTGCACATACCCCTCACGCTGAGCATCCATCAGCAATAATAATCCATCCTCACATCTCCACTGTGAGGTAGGAAACATAGGCATTAAAAGAGATTGGGAGCACAGAAACAAAGAAGCAGAAGGTCAGTGAGGCAGTTTCTGAAACTCATTTTAACACTATAAATTAACTTGAACACATGCAGTATGGTACTGACTCTATCCCTTCTGTTTTCACAGCTCTTCTTTCCTAATTTCTAGTTTTCATCCACAGCTGAGATACAGAAGCTTCAATCTTGTTGCAATAGAAGTGGCAGCGGTCTTGCCCTTCAGACTGCTGGGCTGACCACACCCGTGCTCCTTAAGAGCCTTCTTATAAACTTATGCTTTCTGTCTGCATATTCCAGTCTGAGTTTTCTTTCTTGAACGCATGAATTTTAAAAAAAAAACCAAACAATACAGTGTTTTCTAGATGTGACTTCTGTAACCAGTGCAATGACATTAATGTTGCTTTTCAAGCATATACACTGTTAGGGACTTCTTTGCTTTTGATACAATGTATGTATGGCTTAAAGTTATCTTGAGGCCACCTGAAATTTGTCTGTCATTTCAGACAAGTGACCTCCTACTAATTCTTGGTCTCTGCTTAGCAGTCTCTAAGAGTATGGTCTTTCAATTTATGGTAATATCTTGCATCTTGTTTTTACTGTTTCTACCCTCAAAAATCATATGACAGTTCCCACTTGCTATTCTGAATTAGTGATTCACACATTGATTCTTGTAGATTTCTGTTCTATGGCAAGCACAGAACAAGTTCATGCAGCTCCAAATAATTTCTGTTATTGCAACACATTCATGCTGTGACAGGCAGATATTGGTAAAGCAAAATGGCACCAACCCAACAATACAGAAAAAAACCCTGAAAAAGTCAAACAACTGCACAATGCAGAAAACTGGCAAGGAAGGAAACAAAGAAATGGACATGCTTATTCAAAGTACCTTCAATTTTGCAGTCAAATCTAGCAGCACTTCCTTCCACAACCTCCAAGTCAAGGATTTTTTTAGTAAAATATGGCTTTACATGGGGCTTTTCTTCAGCCACTTCTTCAAGGAAAGTATCTGCAGGAGAGTGAAGAGGTAGTTAACAGTTTTACAGGGCATGTTCTCAAAAGCTGCATTTTAATTTTTAATTACCAGATGGTAATTAAAGTGTCTTTCATTTCACTGAATTCTGTAAGACGATCGGGACAGTGAGGACTTTGGCTGCTTAGTTTTGTGCCAATCTTTTGCAGCCGGACAAAGATTCAGGCCATAAATAGAAAGAAATTGCCTTGCAGGCCACCATGCTACACATCATCGTTATTTTTTTCTTGAATTTCTTTCTAATCAAACCTGGACTTTTGCTACTCAGAGGAATAAACCGCTTGCATCAGGCCCACAGTCTGTGTGGATTTGTCAAAATGACTTGCTTGATTCTCAGCAGTGTGAAACATTTGCACCTCTGATTATTACAAACCACAAATCCACATTTTAGCTGGGGATGTAGGGGAATAATGCAGACACCTTATTTTTTTCCCTAAATGCCCCCTCTGAGGAGCATGGTTAATGCAGGGTATGTGTCTTGGTTACAGCAAGTGTTAATACTTTATTGCTTGCTTGCTTGCATGAGAAGGCAATACATCACTGTCGTCTTTGTATAAACATGCATTCCCAAACTCAGAGAAAGTGCAGCTGACAAATCTGCCTTAATTCTTTGACTTTAAAAAGAGAAGAGTTTACTGCCTGTGCTTCTACTGGGACATTTTGAGTAGCAGAACAGTGTAAATACAATTAATTTTTGACAGATTTCTTTAAAAAATAGGAAGATAAAAACAGAGAGAGAGAGCATGCAAGCAGGAATATCCAACTCAATGATTTGTCTCTAGCATTTTGCTAAAAGTTTCAGAAAGATTGATTCAGAGAGATGTAAAAATATGGTGCAGAAAATTTCCTTACCTTCGTTCTCTGCTTTGTCTGCATTTATAGGGCTGGTAGGCGAGCTCCCAGAGGCCTTCCTCCCACTCATACCAGAAATCATTGCCATGGATGACAGTCTTCCTATTGCTCGGACAGCATGGCCTGTTTTCTAAGACATAACATAAAAGGCTTCTGATCAATCCAGTCCAACAGGCATGGGATTTTCTGCAACAATTGTGCTTCGGACAAATTATCTGGGATCTCTGCAAACCTCACTGGAATTGTTGGACAAACTGCTTATATATAGCTCTGTTGTTTTAGGAGAGACAGAGCAGGCTGGACTGAATTACCAAATTTAGTTGCAGATATAAACTTCCCCTGATGAACTCATACCTAAATGAATGTCTCTGTTAGCTGGGGATAAAAAGCACTGTGCAAGAGGAGGGCCAGCAAGAGAGCTATGTCCTGTTTAACTGGAAATGAACTCTGGTGGGGGACGGCTCTCTCCACAGCCATAGGGGCTGGACTGAGTTTCATCAAAGGCGAATAACGAGCTAATATGGAATGAATGAGAAAGTACCATTTGCATGATGGAAGCAGATCTCTGACAGGGTCGAGGACCAACCACCAGGATACTAAAATATGCTCAAACTATGCCGGTTCTAGTACGGACACTTGTATTTCTGTACAGCTTGCTTGAGCTCCAAGAAACACGTACAGTAGAACATAAGAGGCAATATAAGGTAGATTTACATAAATTCATATTTTGTAGGCTGTATTCAGGACTTCACACAGCAGCTCCTCTAGCTGTCTGTGCAGCACAGATGGACCTGCTACAACAGTCCCAGCATTAAGAAAAAAGAAGATATGGAGACTAAATACGTTAAAGAAAATTATTAAACCAATCTGACCAAATCCATGAGCAGCTTGGGGCTCCAACAGGACAGAACTACTGGCTTAGTAGCATGAAACTACCACAAAATAAAGTATCTTTGGAGAGTCCAGGTGGATAAATTTTACTTGAACTCAGGTTTATTAAGGACCACATAACCCCCCATCCCTCAGTGGCATGGAGAGGACAGGGACGAGAGATGGGCATACTCCAAAAAGAGTAGGAAAAACTGTACTAGAACTGTTATGCCTTTTAGCAGCCTGAAATGGAATCACCACGTGCAACATATGTGCAGCTGTGCACCCTCCTACTGCTCGATGCAGAAACCAAACCCACTGTCCTGCATTCACACTCTGGCCACACCACAGCTTTCACCAGCAGCAGCAACGACCTGGTGTGGCGTGTTTTCCAGAATCATAGACATAAAAAATAAAGAGACTTATTAAGATATTGAGCCCAATTCCATGTCATCTTCATTACCTGCCATTTTCTTCTGGCCATATATTTCTTCATCCTATCTTTGGAAAGTTTTTTGGCTTCCATGTTTTTGGTGTCTTTTTGCAGCCAGGGATGCTGAAGACATTGAGTACAATTTAAGCGACTCCTGTTTTTATATAAAAAGACTAGTCAGTGCTTCCAGTAACAAGAGGTGAACCTACCTGCTGTAACATTATTTTGTGCTCCATTTTCTGGGAGCTGATTTTTCTGTTTCCTAAATTTAGCAACACAGATCACATGGCCCTGCTTTCCCAGCTCTGCTTACTTCTTAAACTCACTTTCATAATTTCTGTAGCTATTTTTGAGAGAAAACTGTGCATTTTTAAGTGTTAATAAAACATTATAAAACAGAGCAGGAAAAGCCATATGTTTTAGGCATGGAACACATAGAGCAGAGCCACAGTGGCAATGATTCATGCTGGCAGAACCCCATCCCAGTTCTTTCCTTCACTTACAGAGGTTTCTGTGCCCCAGCACTTAATACCCTCCTGAACATCTGCAAAACCCAGAAATGTCACCCCCATTCTTCACTTTGCTCAAGGTGCACAGAAAAATAACCCTCTGTTCTGCATCCATCCAATTGCTAACTAATTGGAAGAAGTATGTTTCCTTTCCTTGCTTTGTTCAGGCACAGCTGCAAACAGGGCTTCCAACTCTGAAATTTTTTTTTCTTGCCCAATTACTGCATTTATAGGAAAGCTGCCTACTTAGAGGAACCACACTTAAAAGCAACACATGGCAAAAAATTGCAACCCATTGAGATCAATCAAGACAGGACACGTCATGCAGGAATCTGTGTCACGAAACAGCGGAGATCAGGGTGGCCACACAAAACCTCAGGGTGCATCTTGCCCGAGGGAAGGGAAGAGCAGAACGAGCCGGCGATTGAAAGCAAGTGCTCCATTCAGCCCCTGCTCCCTGCGGTAAAACAAGCGAGCGCTGCACACACAGACAGACGGGCACGCAGAGCTCCTTATAAAGTATCGCCAGAGGTGCTGCGGCCGTGGGGAGATTCACAGCGCGGAAACACGAGCGACAAGCTCAGCTAAATGCAAACACAGAAAGTGTATCTCTGCAGCAGCTTTACTTCATGTCTTTCTTTAGCAGGTTGCTGATAAAGTCCTTGGCATCGTCAGAGATTTCATCAAAAGCCTCATCATCGAAGTCCCACGTTGCTGAGGTGACGTTGGCGAGGGTTTCGTTGTCGTTGTCACCCATGAAAGGAGAAAGCCCGCTGACCCTGGGAGTAGAACAGATTACACACACACACACACAAAACAAACCCTGTCAATTTGCAAATTATTGCAGGAGTGAGTTAAAATCCTGTGATATCTCCCATACTCTGCACTCTTTATCAGTAAAAGCTCCATTTAAAAACAGAAAAAAAGAAAAAAAAGGACTCAAAGTTAACTAGTCTTATGAGAAGGAAAATAGAATTTTGCCAGCAAAACTGAAAGGCACGTTTTTCTTGTTTCTCTTTTCCCCAAGACATTTTTGAGGAGAACTAGAATTAGGTGAAATTGGAGCATACTATTTTGTTAAATGACTTGTCTAGTCCTACATAAGTAATCCTGGACTTTTCAGATCAAATTCAGTTGAATATATTTTTTTTTCTTTCCTGGAACTTTCACAGAATTACAGAATTGTTAGGGTGGAAGGGACCTCTGGAGATCATCTAGTTTCAGGGTGACTTTGCTGTGTTTACTGTCAAAGGGTTTTTTATACATTTTGTTCCATAGTCTCCTGCAGAGAGAGCCCGAGAAGAAAGATGCACAATGAGATCATGAAATCCACAGGGCTATTTTGTAAACAAACCCACCCTGAATTATACAGACAGATAAAACAATGCTATATCACTGCAGGCTGTGGAGTTATGCAGATACATCCAAAAGTAATTTGGTCTTTATGTTCTCAATCAGTCATGATGATGCATGAAATGGAAATAATGCTCTCCTATCACCTAGTTGAGCTTCCAAGGCTTTTTACTCAACATAACTGATAAATTGTCAGTGAAAGGCAATTACAGAACATCAGGGTGTCATTTTTGCAGAGCATTTTTCTCCAGTGGAACATTATCCTTTATTATACCAGGCCTTTGTGAATCTGGATACTTTTGATGCCTCTATATATTGCCCTTTCAGTAAAAACTTTCAGGGGAAAGGTTGCTTATTCCTTTGAACTACAAGTTAATCGTTTTCCTGGTCTTCCTGGCACACAATTTACAGAATAATGTGTTCTTCATGAAATTTTACAGACTTTATTTGCTTTCTCTGTACAATTGTGTTAACCAGTTAAAACAACCAGCTACATTTCAACAATAATTTCTTTTAAATATGGAAAAATAACTGTCACTTTTTAGGGTTCTGAAAATACTATATAGATATCATATTGTATGAATATCATGATGCCACTGAATATCACAGAACAGACTGGTAGAAAAAAAGACAGGGGTCAAATAAAGTGAGCTATAAGATTAATAATATAGAATGATCTCCCTCTTCAAAGTTATTTTCCTTCTTTTTTATCTCTAATTACATTCAAAATCTGATCTGGAATTTGTTCGTAAGGATTTTATTTCTATAAGCAAAGCAGAAACACACACTCTTTGAAGTCTCAGACAGAGCAGATACTAAATCTTTTACCATTTCTGGAAGTTGTGTGCAGTACAGTGGACTCCAGAATCTGATGTGTATACTTCAGAAACTTGTTAGTAATAATACATGAGATGAAGATAAAAGGTTTGTTTATTCTCAGACAGAACAAGGTAAATCAGAACAGAATGTATTTGGTGTCTTACTTTCCATTATATGGGGTGCATTCAAATGCAACAGTGAAGCATAATTTTGTAAATGTGTAAGGTGGCACAAACCCATTTATGAAGATGTAACAGTCACAAGTTACCGAAAGTTGAAAGATTGACATACCAAAGAATGTTCATATAAACCAACTTTACCATAACTGTTCTTTGTGTTTGACACTTCACTGGAAGAGGGAAGGTTTGTGGCTGACAGCACTGCAGAGCTGGCACAGCTGTGGCACAGTGAGAGGCTCTGCTCTGCCTTCACAGCCAGCAGGTACCTTGGTGAAGCAATCGAAATCTCTGTCCCAGAATCCACAAAGCATTCCTGCAGGGCCTTAAATCTACCTCCACTTCAATAGCTAAGCATTTTCTCATTTATGGCAATGTCATTTTTCTCCATAACATTTTTAGAAAGTGAAAAAATCTCACGCAGACTGCACTTCTGATTTTGGGTTCCAGATAGTGACTGCAAAGTTGTCTGTTTTTTGACTTTGTAGTAAGTACAATAATCTCTCAGCCAATTCAGTGGCTGACACAATGACAGGTCTGTGAAGTACTTCTTTAGTTCACTGACAATAGAGGAGATGCACGTCTGCATCCAGTTAAGCTTCCAGAGGACACACTTAGGCAGCCAGAGCAATAACAATCCCATTTCCCTTCAATACTTGATCGAAGTATGGCAAAGGTGACCTTTGCATAGACCACAAATAATGTTGTTGCAGCTCTTGTGATACATTAGACAACATTTGGCCTATTTCCGGAGATTAAAGCTGCAGTATTGAGAGATCATTTGCATGCTAAAAAGACTGCTATAGGTACAGAGACATTTCTTCATGTGGGAACACCACTGCTCCACACTGCCATAAGAGGCAGTGCTTATAAAGACAATCTAAATTTCTGGGCAAAGGAATACTGCATGTCACACACAGTGTGACATGTGGTTTTGGTTTCTTGTTTGTTTTCTTTTTTGTATATTTTTTTTAATTTATTCTAGAATTGCATGATAGAATTATCTGATAAAATCTTAAATGCTGTGTTAGGATTGCTCGATCCCATGCATTTGGTAAATCACCAGGTGGTTAGAGGTTAAGTCTCCATTCACTCTGTCATTTCCAAACACCAGTGTAACAGTTCCCATTCAAACATTTCAATGAACCTATTTTCTGAATGTGCTGTTGAAAATTTATAAGGCTAAAACAATTTTCGCTCTCTACTACAGTTTTACTCTCTGAATCAGTTGCATTGTTGTGGAAATACTTCTAAGGAGAACTAGATCCTTGTCCATAGTCAGAAAACAAAATCCAGCAACTAATTTAATTACAACCAGAAATTCTTATCTTTAGCACAGATTTCACTGACTGAAGTTTTGGTTGTTCATTTCTTAATAGCCATTTAAAGTAATAATGGCCCAGCAACTCTTTTGACAGTTAATGGAAACAATTTCTTTTTGGAATGCTGAAGTGATAAAGATGAGCTACTGCTCCAGAAAATTAACTCTCTGCTTACACTGTGAAGTTACTGTTAGACGAGCAGCAGGTTGTTTACTGAAAACATTCTTCCAGCTACTCAACCAGGCATCTTCCTGGCATGTTAAGAACTATTTGTTTAGAAAATCTTTCACAGTTTCCACTTCTAAATAAAGAAGAAATATATTTTATCCTCTAGAAGTTCCTTAACGTTTATTGGTCTGTTCTAACAAAGCTCCGAGTGCAGACTTAGAAATATTAAGATCAAAAGGGTCCAGTGTGGACACCAGACTCTCTGCCTATGTAACAAACACCATGGCATTTCAACTGGAGATCTTTGCATTAAGACTCCCACTGATCCAGGGAAGATGACTTATCTGCTTGTCCCAAAATGTCAGACTCTGAGCGTTCCTCTGCAGGCAGAGCTTGCAGCAGCAACTGACTGGGACTGCTGGCACTGAGCTGCTCCTCACAATTCTTGCCTTGCATTAGCAGTGCAAAAAAAAGTAACAAATCTCAGTATGGAGAGTAGTATTTGCTTCTGATAAACTTGTGCACGTCAAAAACCTGGGCATGTCAAATAAGCACATAACGCCTGCAGCCTGGAGATCTTGTAGTAATTTCATTCTTTTACAAGTGAAATAAAACAAATAAATAGTGTCAGGCTACTTTGTGGGGAACACACATGCATGGGACAACACCACTTTTTCCTTAGCTGAGGGCTGACTGACTCCCACACTAGTTGTCTCCAGAAGAGACCAATCAGATGTCCAGTGGATTAATGAGGAACCACAACTAGCCAGTGCCACAGAACAAATAAAACATTTTCTTTTGAGCAGTACAGTCTTGACATTAAGGCCTTCCTAAATTGCTTTAAGGAAAGAACAAGGAGTGTTCTTACATCTTTATATTAAAGAGGCATAAATTTTTAATACAACATCGAGCTGAGTGTAAGCCAATATTGTGTCTTGCCTTATCAAAGTTCCAAGTCAGCACACCCAAAAGATGAACGATGTCAAAAAATCTTTCAACCAACCCAAACTACCAAACAAGGGAGGAATAACAGCAGTGATGAACAACACGATAGATAAAAATCTTTGAAGAATCAGGGTGAGTGAAATTAGGAAGGTGCTGAAAGAGAAGAGTGTACAGCAAGAAAAAATGTGATATTAAAACACAGCGTGAGATACAGTATATTAATAAATATTTATTGACAGAGATCAACTATGCTGCAAAGATACACTGCCTGGCACTGATAAAGTGAGAAGAGCTACTGGAAAGCAAGCAGAAGTTTGAATCAGCCACAGCCAATTCCTCCCTGAAACTAATCAGATCCTGTGGAGCCAGAAGGAAAAGGGCTATCCACATACAATGAATTCACATTCAGCAGTGTTGATATCTTAGACTGAAAATTGGTCTGAAATAAAGACAGAATTTAGAAATTGTTTCAGATTACTAAATATTGAAAACACTTACTGTCCACCTGAAAAGAATTAGAAATAGAAAAAAACCCAACAAGCAAATTCAGCAATGCCCAGAAGAATTCTTTCCAGAAAGAACTGGAAAGAATTCAGGAGGTTTAACCTTGATTAGATAAAGGTTAATGTAAATGCAAAAAGAAACTCTGAAATAGACATAAATGGAGATGATATACAGAAGCTATAATATTTGTGGCCTGTTATTTCTAAGGCAATAGATCAACTTAAGTATGTGGGACAGTACTGTGATACAGAACAGGACAGAGAACAAGATAAAAGTGCAAGATAAAGAACATGAAGTGGAGAATATGAACAGGGAAATTTAAGGAAGAACAAAGACAGATGAAGAGACAGGACTGAATAAGTTATCCAGGAAGATTAAAAGGATTTAATGTATAGCTTAGAAATGTGGAAAGGGAACCCATGAACTGTAAGATGGAATTAAGTCAGAAGATAAGGAAGACAGATGCAGATCCCAACAGGGAATGTAATATCTGTACTTATGCCTGCATAGCAGAGGGACTGGAGAGGGGGTTTGCTGCAGGGTTTCATCTGAAGTGCTGTCACCCTGCTTCCTACTTAAGATTACATCCCATTTATTCTTCTGCAGGATAGACCCTTCACTCAGAGATCTCTTCAGCAGCTCTTGGCTAACCCTGGTTTGTATTCACTGCTGTGCAGCACATCATGGAAACACAGTCACTCTCTAGGCTGGTTACAGGTCTCTCAGCACTCTGCAATCCTACCTTAAAAGAGATGCCATGTCAAGTCATGCAGTAGGTGCTCCCCGCTGCTTCACTTAGAGCAGGTGGTGCACACAGCAGCCCTGGGCCATCAGCTGCCTGTGGCAGACCTGCCCTCGAGTGCAGTGCTGCTGCAGCGCTCGCCTCTGCCTTCATGGCCCCACTCACCATGGCAGGGAGAGACAGGGTGCAAATGCCAAGTTACAAGCACACTGATGGTAAATGAGGCAGACAATAAATGAGCAAGTCTTACACTTGGGGCACGAGATTTGGCAGTTCCGAGCTTACAATCAAAACAGGAAAGCAGAGCTACAACTAAAGAGATATGCAGTTCTCAATGACTTTTATTTGCATTCTGCAATGATGATGTGATGGTCCAGTTTAGATAATGGCTCATAGCTGTGAGTCTGTAAAAATAGCTGGGCTTTAAGAAAGTTGAGGCAGATGGAGAACCTGTCACTCTGGGGTGGAGAAGGAAAGTCCAAGTGATGACTCACAGGTCTTCCCTAAATTCAATTACATTATTCTTATGGCAAGAGAGGCAAAAGCTCGTTATTACTGCTAATCACTATTGTGGCAATAGCTATGCATCGAAAAAAAGATTTTCATTATGTTTGGGTAACGCAGTTTTCCACTCATGAGTGGTTAATGAGCTTAAATACACCTCAGCAAATAAGTAATTTATTAATATATTTCACAAGGCATATCAGAGCAGCTGCTTCAAGTGTAACACCACTCCAACCCCATCAGCTGGATGGTACAGCATGCAAATATCTTGCTTCTGGTTGCGCAGAGAAAACTGGGAAGAAGCAGTTCTGCCAGTGCTGGCACACTACTGTTTGGCAAGACATGTCACCTTTTCTCCACCTGTTTCACCTGCTCCCTTGGCTTTGTCTACTTAGATGATGCCGGTGTTGCCCAGCACGGACCGTACAGGAGCAGCAGCCCTGGCTCCATGCCTTAGGAACACACGACTGCCAGCACTGATTGTGCCTTGCTTGTCTGTCGCTGCCTGTACTGGGAACACACAGAAACTCCTCACACACTTTAATATCAAATGCCAGCAAAAGGCGTGGAACTCCCCAAGAGCGCGTGTGACGCTGCGGCCAATGCTCCGCTCCCCAGGGTGCAGGAGGCCTCCAGAGGGCACTGCAGCACTGAGGGAATGCCGGGCTCCATGGATGTGCCTGGAATCGCCATCCTGCCTTCCAGGAGCCTGCGGATCAGGAGACCTCAAAAGCTACAGAACTGCGTGGATTTGTCTTCCGAGTGCCTCCTGTGTGGTCTACATTATTTGAACTACAGAATGATCCAAACGAGCTTTCAAGATCTAGAAAGAAGTGCTGGAAGTGAATGGAAAATAAAAGTCCTGTAAATAAACTGGCAGAACAAAGTGACCTTGAAGAGTGTAGCACACTTCACATAAGAAACAGAAGATAACAGAAATATTTGAGTCTTTGCTGGGAGTAAGAGAGAGTTGATGGAGTAGCTTTTGCACAGGACAAGTAAGGGAACTATGTTGCTTAGTTTGGAAATGAGAAGAGCGTGAGAACATGAAGCGAGCAGGAGCACAGAAAGACTGAGGAAAGATGAGGCAAACAACTCTGCATTGCCAGGTGTCAAGGAGCAGGGGAGCCAGGGCAGAGGAGACTCTTTTATTAAAAGAAGAAGGGCATTGAGAGGAGCCTTTTAAAAGTATGAGTGCAAAGCAGATCTGCTGTTTACTTACTGCTGAAGCTGGAGCGAGGAAGAAAGAACCATGCTCCAAGCTGAGCTTTTCTTTACACTTGTTTATATGGCATCAAATGTGTACAGTCACAGTGGGAGGAAGAACACTGGCTGTTCTAGGCATGGAGATGCTGTTTCCATATACATTTCTCTAGACTCATTGATGTTCATAAGCACGTGTTATCAAATCATATAATCAAATCTAATACTGAAATATGTAACCAAGAGCTGCACTTAGGCATCCTCTAAAACATTTCCATGAGCTCGATCCATGCTGCTTATAAAACGTATTTATCCAGCGATTTGTGCTTAGTAATAAATTAAAATGCACTCTGAACAGGTAATGTAATGCTGGGATACTTAAGCGTGTCCCACAAGACCCCAAAGTTTCACAAAACTTTTCTCTCTTGGAACAAAAGGATGGAGATGAATGGTTATTAGTGCATGCCCAAACAATTTTCTTTAATATCTGGAAGGGAAAAATAGTTTAAGGTTAATAATAAAATACTGTCACATTGTGTTTTTAAATGAAGTGTCGCTGGTTTGTGATGTAAGATGTACAACACCAAATGGCTGAATTGCCCAAACTGCCAGTTCTGCAGTTTACCAATTGCACCCTTCAGAGAACACAGAACTTTTATCAAACATTCTGGAGCTGGAGATTAGAAAAGGCCTGAAAATTGAAGAAAACTTCAGAAGCTGATGAAAATTTTGTATGTTCAGCAACTGACAGAAGTTGTGTAAGAATAGGAAAGGTACTCACAAAATGTAGCAGATAACTCCTATACTCCACATATCTGTTTCATATCCAATAGGTTCATAGTTTATAACTTCTGGAGCCACAAACTCAGGTGTCCCAAAGAGAACTTTCAGAGAACCCGCATTTTCTGTGAAGAATAAAAGAGAAAACCATTAACTGCTGCATGCAGAATTTTAAGACCAGTTATTCTCCAGTAACAGGAAAACCAGTTTTGCTCTTATATTTGTGAGTTTTTAAGATATCCTTATCAGAACTGCTGAGCTGCTATTTTCTTAGCTGATACATGTATAGAAATAAAGAATTATGTATTAAGCATCCTCAAGCATATAGCACTGTACAATCACATAAGAAGGTTCCTATTGTAAGAGGCTTCCACAAGACCAAGTCTAAGAAAGAGGAGAAGTGTCACTGTTTAATTCACATTTGGATGTCCTGAAGTACAAAAGCCTCCATCCCTTTAGCAGTTTCACAAGAGGATTGCAGGAATGCAGTGTTAGAAAGGAGTTAAAGTTTTCACAATTTACCCAAGACTTATCAAAGCTAAGGGACCTGTATGTTGTAAAAAGAACAAGTAGTGATAAAATTATAATAATACGAAATAACTATTTCAATCCAACACATTTTTCTAGTGTAAACAGGAAAGAAAATCAATAGTGAGTTGCATGTCTCTGAAATTCGAAGGTGCACCAGCCAGTGGTGAAACAAGAAAGGAAACAGATGATGTGCACCTGTCAGATCACTGCCTCTCAGCAAAGCTGGACTTGGGCATGCTCTCAAAACTAGTCCTGCCTACAACCACACCTGTGGAGCTCCAGAGTGGTGAAGGGGAAGCATAAATCATCAGCCTTCAGTCATCAGCTGCTCTAAACTGTTATTCAGCTGGCCGGGAGCACAGGTGTTCCACATTTGTCTCTGGCTAAACACACTGTGGATGCTTTTAAAATGATCTACAATGAAGCTCCTGCTACCAGTATGAGCTGAAAGAATGAGGTTATGAGACATGTGAACTCACTTGTCATTTTTCTTGTGCTGACCCACCAGTATTGCTCCAGTGGAAAATACAGTGGTGAAGGTAGAAGAGCAACCTGTTCATAACATAGTACTGCCAGTTTATTCTGCCAGTGTGCAACTGAGTGAAAACGTCTGACTTCTAGTCATAGTGTGAAACATGATGTAAACCATTAAGTTAGAAATTGTTAGGCAAGACTCAATGGGCTCATTTTCATCAGTGCTTGTTCTAAATAGGATGGGAAGAAGAAAAGAATAAGCAAGATGAAGAAGGAAAAAAACTACGGAATAGATTATTGACTGGGGGAAAAACCCACATCCCAATAAAAGAATTGTATTATAAAAGTATAAAAATTTCAGAAAATAAATTGTTTCTGACTTATTTCTTCTTAGGCGAAGAAACTCTTTACCAGTCTGCACATGTGCCTGAGCAATCAGTATCTGCCTTCAGTGAGATTCATTGCATTATGTTTATCTTTTGTGCAAGAGTAGCATCCAGATTAGGCACAGAAGAATGTCAGTGGGGGACAATTGCTCTCCCAAAGAGATTACCATCTAAACAAAACAGATATGGATGGAAAGGAAAACAGATGTAACAGAGTCCAATCCTGCTCCTGTTAAGGTTACCATGAGTACAGGTATTTGCAGCTCTATAATCAAGAGAAAAGCTTAAAAAAACCCCAAACAACAGCAAATCAAAAGTTTTGAGAAGACTACAGTAGAAGTGAATAGTTCACAACACTGAATCTTAATAGAATACTTTTATTTACCAGAACTTGCTTTATGAGGTTTTGCGACAGAAACTGATCCCAGTGCTGATCTCAGCATTGACTCCACTCCCACACTCACCTCCACTGGAAGCTCTTAAGGCATTTCATGAAATGTAATCAAACACCTTAGGTAGTAGTCTTTTGAGGTATGCAAATCCCCAATTGACCAAATGAAATCTGAAGGATATGTTGGGTTAATAACTTGCCTAAAGATTGAACACCATGCTTGAGGCAACTTTTAAGCACTACTGCAGCAATTCACTCACAGTTCTGCTTGTTTCCCATTTTAAATGCTGTGAAACCCTTTTAGCTCTGCTCAGCTATGGTGTTAGTAAACTAATTGCAGAATCATAGAAGCCTCATTGTCACATGTTTTCCCTGTTTGCAGAGACCCCTCCATGCAGGGAGTACCCATTTCCAGAGACAGACAGAAGAATGCCAGGGAGCAGCTGCAGGAAATCACCCAGATCTTCCCATGCAAGTTCACCAATATCAAGACTCTCCTGCCAGTTCTCTGACTAGCCTTTAAAAAGCACATTCAAAAACTATTCCATAACATCCCTACAGTCACATAATCAGAATTTTCTTATCCCACAAAGTAAGATCCTTTTTCTAGTATCCAATCTAAACTGACTTAGCCCAAAAGAAGGGCAATATCTTCTTCACAATGGCCATGAGCACAGAAAGATCACCCTTCCTTTTCCCAAGTGCAAATGAGACACCTAAGATCCCATTTTTCCATCTGCCTTCTTTTTAAAGTCAACACCTACATTTTTTTCTAGCTGTCTTTACGAAAAGTTACTGAAATTTATTACAATGAACCTATTTTCCACAGGCCTAATCATGACTGTCCAAATCTCAGGCTCAGATTTTCACATCCAAGTTTGGAGGCTTTTCCGTGCACTGTGTAAACTCCATGAGCCACTGTGTATGCAAAAGGCTGGTGTATGAAATACACTGTCCATACATCAGAGACATGTGGGGTTTTTTTTGAAAACATGGCATTTGAGTGCAAGCATAAAGTGTGAAACAACTGATACAGCATTTTCTGTGTATAAAAGAAAAAAGAAAGGAAAATAATAAGATCTTTTCTATGCAATAATATGTCAAATCTTTACCCAGTTGTTTACAAGCTTAGTACACAAGTAGGATCTGTGTTTGGAGATCCCTTAGTTCAGATAGAAAGCTGACAAGCTAACTGGAAACTGTTGCTGACACTGTGTATAATCAACTGATTAAAAAAAAATCTTTACAGTACTCAAAAATCATTCTCTTTTCTCCACAAGAAGTTTATCTTAAACAATTTTCTACATGTGTTCCTCAGCACACCAAAAAAGGTCAGGAAAATATCCCACTGCAGCTTTGGTATTTCCTGACAGTGCAAGAGAACTAATTAGCTGCAGAAGATGACTGCAGAAGGAACTGATCTTAATATCTTTAAAACTGATCAGAACAATGAATATTTAGAGGCATTAGTTTGCACTGGTTATAAAAAGTTAAAAGTAAATCTCAGAAGCTGAAGTGCAGAGTCAGCCATTGTGCCCTTCAGCAATCCCTTGGTTGAGCAGTTTCTGCTCAGTCAGAGTCAGATCTGTAGTATGAGGGCTCCAATCCCACATCTATCAATGCCGAAGTGACTCTGACAACCAATTTCAAAATCACAAAGTTTGAAGGAGCACAAGTGCCCTCAGTGCACCACATAAAACGGTTGATGAGAAGCAGGCATTAGTGAAAAGCGTTTTTAGCAATTTTTGTAAGTGAATGAAACAGCAAAAGTTGTTTTCTACTTCTGGAAATCATCTCAACCAAACTGTTAGATATGTCTTCCCAATTAACAGAGTGCTTTTGCTTTATGGGCATGAAATGGAAGGGCACTTTATCTTCCTATGGCAATGCCACACACAACGGAGTTATCCAGAATAGCAGCTGATGAATAGCAAATACCTATAATGGAACTTGGCAAGAATTAGCAACATATTAAGCCATAAAGTATTGTAAAATAAAAATCAGCATCAGCGCCCACAGCTCTCATCCTTCTACATCACAAAAAGTTATCTGGAGTTTAGAGATTTGCTACACACAGTACGACTGCAGCAGCTCACACGCTGGTGTCAGCTGGGCAGTGCACTGTGGTGCCACGAGATTACCAGAAAAATGGCAAAGCTGATGGAGATGAACAGGCTACTGAAAATAGGATCTCCTGTTTGCTAAATGTTAGTTTAACTGTGGCCTGAAGTTAAAAAGCTAGTTGAAGAAGTTTCTATAAAAAGGCCATTCTGTGTTTACATTATATCTCTTGTTGATGAAATCCACTCAGTGCAGCAATAAATGTATAGTTTTCAGGCTGACAGCTGGAACATCATGGGCTGAAATCTTTCACACACCTCTGATAACCAAAATATCAGCATTGGAACTTAGTTAACAGTTCATCTGTTTCCTCACCAAGAACAAAATCCAGTTTATGTTCCCAGAAAACTATTGGCTCCATTCTGGTGAATGAACATAAATGGCAGTGATTTCTTTTTTTAATAAATAAAATAAACATCTTATCTCTGAGTTAACAGTGTCTGTGTGACCAAAATTCATGTAACACACTTTTGGAGCTGAACATCGTGTAAAATTCTGAAAAGTGGATTTGTTTCCCCTATTCATTTAACAAAGCATTTTTTGTTTGTTTTAGTAAAATTATGTTCTTGGGAATGCATTAGTCTGTTACTTAAGTGCCAAAAGAACTAGGATGAGCAGCATTTAGGCACATAACAAAAACCAGGTGGTAGTAATTCCAAACGATACTCTTTCAAAAACAATTTTTCTGTTTTTAATAAGTATTAAAAAAATTTTGTCAAAAAAGGAAAACAAAAGATTGCAAGTAAGAATCTAGCTGTGTACTCCTTATATAGCGAGCAAGAATTCATATGAGTTGCCCCAATCAATTATTGTCAGTAGACCCACAAATCTCGCTCTCCCACTGTAACAGGTTCATAAATTATTTTTGTTTCTTTTAATTCTTGGACCATTTTTTTTCTTTTGTGAAAATGCAAAATTAAAAAAGATCAGTGTGTGCTGTCGGTATTGTTTAACACTGAAAGCCCAACTGGAAGGCTGCTTTTTAGAGCTCAACTAACGGTGAACAATGTGAAGACAAGAACCCTTGAAGGTGTTTGGCTTTCAAGTTGCCAAGCCTGTTGGAATCTTAGACCAAAATGAATGATAGAAAGCAGCTAAAAACAGCTTAGAAAGAGGAGGAACTTGTCAAATGGTACATCCCCCTTTGTATTATTTTTTAGTAGTACTATTACACAGCTCCATATAAAATTCCTCTGATGTTTAACATCTATGACAACATCCTGCTGTTTAAGTTAAGAAATGATAAAACTAATGGGTAAATGCAAATCAACTATAATTATCCAGATCTGAAAGATCTCTAGAAAATCACCTTAATTCCTGTGATTACAAAAACTTCAAGGTTTTGTAGTATTCATGAAGTATTTAGTTAGAGAGTTAGTGATTTATAGTTTCCTATGGCAAATGTAAGTATTTGTTAACATTACCACTACTGTGTATTTTACCTGTAATCTACAGGGATACCCTACCTGTGGGAACAGCCAGGTAGACTGTATACACTTCACCGCACACTCCTCTTGAAATACCTTCTTTTCCCCTTTGTTATTTTTTCCTAAACCCAGAACTATTTATAAGAAACATTATGTACTCTTTATATATGAAAGAATACATTAAGTAGCATGAATTACTGTTTGTCCTGCCCCTTTCCCCTGGTCATATTGAAATAGGCAGAGAAGTCATTACCTAATCTTCTTGCAAGTCCAAAGTCAATGAGTTTGATACTTGTACCAGTCTTGTTGACACACATAATATTTTCTGGCTTCAAATCCAAGTGGACAATACCCTGCTTATGAATGTACTGAACTCCTTCTGAAATCTGCTTCATGTATTTAATGCACTCTCTCTCTGTCAGCTCAAAGTCTTCATCAATGATGCGTTCAAAGAGCTCTCCTCCAGAAACCCTAGGAGAGAGAGAATAAAGAGAAGACTTCTGTAACATTTTCATTTGAGGAGTAATCAAACTATTTCTTTTACAGAAATACAGAAAGTTCAAGCTTGCAGTAGTCACTTCAGGATGCAGTCTGTGTTTTGTAATGGCACTTTCCATAGGCACAAGGATAATCACCTCTTGTGTGTGGTATAAATCAAGAGATGTATTCCACTCGGAATCTCTGTCCCAGGTGAGGGCTGTGAGACACTGGTACTGTTATCCCAGGCAGTAGGGATTTACATCCTGCCTTCAGGATTCAGTCACCTGCAGCTGACAGTAAAGTGTGTGCCATGTGACTGTCACCCTGCTAACATGTGTTCATAACACCACTCCAGACTCCAAGCGCATGTGTCTCGCTGCTTCCTTCCCTCCTATGATCCACCACTACACAAGAAATAGAGAAAACTAAAGTACATGGAATGGGTCCCAGGAAAAGAGGAAAAAAACTTCTAGCAAATGAGCAAAAATTTGGGAAGAAGAGGCATTGAGAGTGACAAAGAAAGGCTGAAGAAGGAGAGTTCTGATGATATGGTTAATTGGAATGCAAAGCTCAAAGGGTAAATTACTGACCCAAGTGAGCTCAGAGGGAATTTCCTCCTTAGCTATGACAGGACAAGGATATAACCCACAACACTTTCAGGGCTGGTATTTTTAGCTGCGTCCTCATCACACTCCTTGTAGGACAATTCCATTTTTATGCTTATTGAAGATGTGAAATAATTGGTCTTTCCAGGGTAGAATCTCCTGGATTGAACTGTTAGTGGAACTAAAGTTGGACATTTTTAATCTAGATTTATTAAAGCATAATTTAAGTTGTGGTTGTTAGTTTTGGTGGTTTGTTTTGTGTTTGGTCTTTGCTTTGTTTTGTTTTGTTTTAAATTCTGAGTAATCACTCAACTGGTTTATCTGCTTGCATCCAAACATGGGAAATACTTTTTTCTTATGCTGCAGGGGAATGACCCATAGAGAAAGGAGCAAACAGTGATGAGCAACTTTGCTTTTAGAAATCTGTTCTAAATTAAAGACAACATAGTCTTTATATGGTTTAATATTTTGCAGCATTCATGCTTATTGCAAAATGTAATTGCACATTTCAGTTACAAAGAAAACACAAAACTGAAAACTGGCCTTGCAATGCTTGCAGGTTGCCAGATATATGATTATATCCCTGATGTACCCAACTGAAATTGAAACATCTGGAGTTCTGGATGCATTTGTTGCTTTGGCTATAAGATTTCAGAAAATATGTAATTAGAAATGCTACTGCAGTTTCCTATGAACATGAAAATAGTAAGAATAGCATATGTTTGACAAACCGAGAGGTTGTGTTGTATTAGATCACATTTGTAACATAAAGCAATAATATGGCCAGAGCTGTTGAATAAACATTCAGGGGATCTAGTATTTTGTTGCTTCAGTAAGACATTAACCAGAAGGGAGGTGTTTATGAAAACATCTGCAGGCAAAACGTTTATATCTGGAGCACTGTGCAGTTCCAAATGATAATCATCCTAATACTAAAATGTACCAGTTGTTTTTGTCTATTTAACACTATAAATGTGCCATAATTTTCAGATCCTTAAAGGAAAAACTTTTCAGAAATGGTACCATGTCTTGAGCATCCCTTTTTAGCATATTTTTGGAGATTAACTACTGTTAATATATCTGCATTCTGGTTTTACCACAGGAGCTCTAGACATTCTGGTAGCAATGTTAGATTAAACTGCTATGCATTTATAGAATGAATACTGTCGCATTTATATCCCAAGCCAAATCCAGTTTAATTTTTGCCAGGTTAGGAAGCTGAATCAAACCAATGCAGATCAGGTTCTACCCATACACAGAAGGAGAAGGTGGATTTGTTCAAACAGCCACAGTTGGTTCAGAATCCTCTTTTCAGTCTTCTCTAGTTGAGGCCATAGAGGAAAATATTCATGTCAGAATACACATTTTAAAATTGTTTTGTTATAAACTTCAGGTTGTGGAGGAACAGTGAGAAGAATCTGTTGCCCAGGCAAATACTCAGCCGCATTTTAATAAATCTATCTTCAAAAAAAGGAGAAATCCTTAGTGACTTTTGCTGACAAATCACAGCAAATGAATGGAGTTTAGTGCTGAGATTTTGCTCCAATAACCTTAATTTGCAATATAATAATCTTCTTCTGATCTATGCAAAAATTAACTATCTGAAGTATATAAAAACTTTAAGGCACTTCTCTCCCAGTGCTGAATGACATTTACAACATGATACTGTTTTTCAGATTTATTTTTTCCTCTGAGATGCTTATTGTGGAATCAGTACGTTCCTATATTTGAAAAGGAAATGCCTGAGATTTGCCCTGGATTCCAGCAAATGGTAGATGGAAAGGTTTTCAGGTAAGAACATCTCACTATAGTGTTTGATTAAAACTAATAATGAAAAAATCTGATTGTATTTTAAATATGAAATCAAAGCATATAAAATAGCGTAATGAAAAATATTAAAAGGAGAGAGGGTGAAGTCTAAAAGGTTCTAAGAAAGATACGGGAATAAAATTAAAATGAAAAATTTATAATAAAGACCAGGAAAAAAATTCCAAAGGTGCTTCTTACCAATCGATCCAATTCAAGTAGAGGGGGAGCTGCTAAATTCCAGTCACTGCTAAAATCTGGTTTAAAATGAGACTAATAGCAGGTAAGCTGGATTTATTTGAAATCCATGCATTACCACAATCCTGCTGCAGGGCTGGGACACACTGCTCCTGCCTGCTGCTTGACACTGTGGAACTTTCAGTGGGGTGGCTCAAAAGCCAGAAAAGGTGGCCACCCCAAATTAAAATCACATCCTAATTAGACTGGTTAACGAAGCTACTTTAAATTTGATTACACTTTCTGTATTTTTGAAAAGTAAAACCCGTTTGCTGCCGGGGGGAACTAATGGAGTGTAAAGCCACATGCTATTCCAGACACTATATGTCTCCTTGTTTTCCATTAGGTCTGCCAGCTCCCACTTCCAAGCTAAGTAGGGTTCCCTTCCCTTACCATCATCAGCTTGCTCAACTGCTCAATCTAAAAATAAAAACACCTTCTTGCACATAAGTTCCAGGGTTGTAAAATCCAGTTTTTGAAATATGCCAGTGCAGTAGTAGTTTGCACATAATCTAAGCAAGTGCCAAGCAAGCAAAATAGACATATAGTCTCCTTTGCCTCAACCAATTTCTATCTTACTCAGAACTTGCAGCCAGCAAAAAACCTGCTTCTCCTTCTTGCATCAGACAGCACATGAAGTAGGTGTGGCAGCAGAACAGTAACTGATGTAACTTTTTGGGAAAAACATCAGCACAGATCAGGATTTAATTTTCCTTCCAGCTGCTGCTGCCACAAGTATGGGATTCAAACCAAGAAAGTGCATTATGGGTGATGTAAACATTGGTCATGTTGGTCATTATTGTTTGCGAAGCCTGACCATTACTTTCCATCTCAAGCTGTGCAGATTCTTTTCTTATAATGAATTTTGTTACATGAACATGTTCTGAAACTGGGGGGTTTTTTCCTTTTTTTTTTTTCTTTTTTTTCCCGAAGTAAATATCTACTATCTTTAAATACAAAGGTGCCCAAGACACAGCCCTGTGAGGTGCTTTACAGCACTGCTTCTGTGGTGCTTTTCTGCTGCTCCCCACAGTAGTGTGCCTTGAGGAGCCCACGGTGAACAATTTCTGGGAGGTGAAAATAAGTGTTGCTTCTTACTCAGCACGAACAAGACAGTGGCAGAGCCTGTCTTCAAATTCAGCATTACTTAATTATATAGTTTTGGATGAAGTTACTTTCTAGTAAAGGAGAGATTCCCTTCTGCAACTGCTACACCTGGGCCATCATGGAGAATCTGTGTATTGACCTTAGGGGCAGATCAATTCTTGTTTGATTAGTTTTTAGGGAAAACAGTCAGCATCAATCTTCTGCATCTACTGATCTAGATTTAGAACATTCACTATGTTTACCTGTGGAGATTTTTTTATACAGAACTCCCTTGTTATAAATAAATGTTTTGCAATCAAAGTATTTATGTGTTGCAGGAAAACCACACCGGGCTAATCCTTTAAGGTCTTTTAAAAATATAAAACTGGGATATTATGAAAACTGAAGTGTTTCTAATATCTCTTGAGCACTATAAATTTGTCATGATGATTTTTTAATGGAAATTCAACTATTTTATTAGAATGTGGCTTAGATGTTTGCATTCTGAACCACATCTTTCTCTCCTACTGTCTGCTGTGCACCAATATACAATTCTCTGCAAGCAACATCTGATATGTTCTTTAATACATGTTTAGAACTGCCTAAAGGAAAAAAAGAATTCTCCTCCTTAAACACATTTTTAGTTCTCATTGAAAGTCCAAAATGCAACTAACTTTCTCTGCTCTCCCAAGCTGGCAATAAAGGAGTGAGAGCTGCAAACACCCACCACAGGTATTTTAAAAAACAAGCAAACAAGACAATAAAAACTCCAACACATCTTCACAGATTTTTAAAAGATACAACACAGATTCACTTAGAGAGTTTAAACAAGTTGGATAAATACTTGGAAAAACTTGCCAGACGACAAGGGCATCCAGGCCTTGCAAATCCTGAAGTTTTTGACAGTTCCACCCCTGGGTAAGTTGTTACTTTTGTATTTTAAACAATTATTTTAAACATTTATTAGCTTTGCCAGTGTGATCTGCTTTATACTTACATTTCCAAGACCATAACGATGTTGGCTTTTTCTTCAAAGGCATCTACACATTGGACAAGTTTTGGATGATGTAGACAGTTCATGATGCTGATTTCATCCCTTATGTTCTCTTTTTCCTTAGCAGAATAGGCTTTGAAAAATTTTCCTGCCCAAACTTTTCCAGTCTTCTTTTCAACAAGCCTAAAGACTTGTCCAAATTTTCCCCTGAAAATATATAACTATTTCCATAAAATGTTTTTGCAATGCATGGGCCACCGCGAATAGCAACATTTTACTAAATATTACAGCACACCCAGTCCATTCTGAAACAGAAATGTGTTAATATCAAGTATTGTTCCGTAATGATTTTGTGCAGAGTAATCTGCAAGAACTTCTGAATGAATACCACATTTAGAGATACCCTGCTGTTCCAATGAGAAAGTTTTATATGAGTGTTCAAAAACTGGACTCTTGCCAGGCTTTAACTCCTGTGACTGAAGTCTTTCTGCAGAGTTTTCTATAGGTTGTACACGTCTGAAGGGGCAGCAGATGAGACATGTCAGGTATAGGATATAGGTGAAATCAGAATCTGAATGCTCAGCACTGTTATTTCACAGTGCTGTATATCTACAATTCTACCTCTGTGTTACACTTATCAAGATTTATTAATGGCAGCACACAGGATCCCCTGGCATTCAGCACAAATCACTGGAAGATTATCATGGCATGCAGTTCACACAGCCATGAGTTGGAGCCCTGAGAAACACAGCCAGGCTAATCACTGACCTTCTCTTAGCAATACTATTAATGCTCTTTGGGATTATGACCCCTGTCAACAGAGATTCCAGCCTTTGGGCAGGATAATCTTATTACTGCTAATGGATATAATGGAAATGTAAGTACACAATGTGTACCTTTTTTTTTCAGATAGCTTTCAGAACACTGAAAAACAAATGAATCCTCTAGCTTTGTTCATTTGTGGCCTCTGTTTCCCTTGCCGCAAATACACGTAAGCGACTATTTAAAATTATCAGTTAATAAGAGTAAAGGATCTTTATGGAGTGGAAGCCAACATATGTTAGGATCTATTTAGCAGGAGTCCAGCTGGAGTGTTGAAAATGCAAGACACCGTCAAAGAATGAATGCATGTGATCTTTATAATTGACTGGTAGCCTTGAAAACTCTGTGTCTTCAAAAGCACGATACAGTACTTACGATCCCAGCCTCTCTTCAATGTTATAGACATCTGACACCTTTTGTTCAGTGTTGATTGTAACCGTCCGGTATTCCACCTCTGTTTCTTTCCCCTCTACAAACAGGTATCAAGGACCATGATTAAAACCCCCAGAAAACGTGAAAGAAAAGCACAGATTTGCATTTGTCCTGTTTAAAATATGCAGTTCTTACCATCGTCAGATAGCTCTGCTTCATCCTCTTTAGGTTCTGTGATGAAAATAAAAAGACATGAGTAACTTTTTACATAGGATATGGTAGTTACATAAGACAGTCAAATTACTCACAGTGACACGGACAACTGATAGATCCTATGGCAAAGTACCAAAAAGCAGTCAGGGAGTTTGTGCATTAACTTTATAGTTAAAATCTCTTCCCCGCTTCTACATGAGGATTGACTACACAATCCCAGCCTAGTCACCATTTCTGAATACATCAAGTTCATGTGGTTTGCAGTACTTGCCTATTACACCTGCCTAGCAGAAACATCAGCATAGTGCATCAGTTCAAAGTCACCTAAGAGTAATTTTCATGAATGCCTTAGGGAAATAGAAAATAAATTAAAAATATTAAAATCAATAACACTTTTGGTTCAATGACAAATCTTTTTCTAGTTTTGATATACCTTTTTTGGATTGCAGAGCCAATTTTTAAGCAAGTTTGTACATGAAAAGATTTTGTGCAAAGCATCCAGACAAATTTTTCAGACTCAAGATATCAATAAAATTTGGACAGCATGTGTTTCCCTGAGCTCGGCTGAATTTTGTAATCATTGACGTTCAAATGGAGCCTCAGTTCTGCAGCCATACTCAAAGACAGGTGAGATGTTGGCAAACCCAGTGACCTAAGTCAGAGTAATTTTCATATACATGAACTGCCAGTGGCATTTGTGTATTGTTTTGTGTATTGTTCCCTATGTTGCCTGCAGGTATGAAGGGAAAGGGGGTATGGCTGGGATGTTGTTCTATATTACTTAGATGGCTTGGGCTTGCTCCTAAGACCTGTGGCTATGACCAGTAATTTGAGAAACTGCAAAGGCAGTTGCACAGTGCCCTGTTCAATTCTCCCTGTAGCTGCTGAAGCTGCACTTTGCCATTGGGGAGTGCAAGGCTAACCAAGGGATTTATTCCCCTTGTGTCAACAGATTTATGTTATGAAACATTAATTCAGCGCTCTGGGTGCTGTTAGGTGCTTAAGAGTACAGAGTTATACAGCAGATGAGAAGAAAACAGAAATAAAGGGTGCAGGGTGAGCAGAGAGCTGCTCTGGTGCATCACCCTTTAAAACCAACTCATAATGCTGTATCTGTGTGCTGGTAGCAAAGCCAATCAAGGAGATATAGTCTGTTACTGAAGCCTTTCTCTCTTTTTTCTGGAGTTGTGACCCTTGTATGTTCCAGCACAGATGAGCTGGTTTGCAGAGATCTGCCAGAGAAGCAGAGAGGGAAGCGAGCCTTCCCCACCCAGGGTAGCTGTCCTCAGATCTTCCTCAGCTGCAAACCACCCTTGCATAAAGCACATCGCATTTTCCTCCCCTTTTAAGGGCTGCATAAGGGAGCTGATCCCAGCCACGCTGCCAGTAGTTAACGTTTGCCAAATACTGATTAGGCAAGAAGTCAGTTCCCTGTTCTGCAGCGGCTTGGTATTGAAGCCATGAACTAGAAACATTTTGGTCCAGGAGTGGAAGCCTAAATTATAGAAGTGGAACATATCTGAGCTTGGTAAATGCTGAGTAGCTGTTCTCAGAAGTGAATCAACTACCAAATTTTCCTCAAACATGGCAATGTACACTTTAATCTGTTGTGACTTACAGCCCTATCTTAGTAGCTGTTTTCTTTAAATGCACCATGAAAATTTAGCCATGCCTTTCTTCAGTACGATTATATAGAGTTTGCTAATATGCTCTGGCCACCTCAGTATGAAAATCAGTAATCAGACTTCCTGGCAGCCACAGAAAATCCCTGGTTACTCAGCTAAGTGTTTACATAGATGGCAGCTTAAAGTCCTGACTTTGGCAGGTGCTGAACACATGCATTTTCCACTGCCTTTAATTAAAGCACCAGTTATATTCACACACTTGAAAAATCCCTCTTTAGATGACTTGCTCTTTTTCCACACTAGCTGCAGTATCAAGAATTGAAATCAAGAAGCCATGGGATTCAGAGCACAAAACAACACACCCTCCTGCAAACAGAACACATTTTCTTTTCACTCAAAACAACTTTTTTGTTGCTTATTTTCTGTATGTATTGCAATGATTCATGCACTTTCTAACATTTTTTTTACTAAATCTATATAAGAAAACTCTCAGTCTTAAAAATAAAAATAGCTTGTTTGCTTTGGTCCAGTACAGATAGTGCTTGCTCTAGGAAAAACAAATGCAGAGAAGAGTCGGGTCCCCAGCTCTAGATGGTGTTTGTCCAGCAACTAAAGAAAGAGGGCATTCAAACACAGGGAATTTTATTATGAAGAGCCTATACCATCTATTCAATTCTATTGCTGCTCTTGATGTTATTTTTCCTCCCTTTGAAGAGAATGTGCATTTTCATTTAGAGTGGGTTTTAAATCTTGCAAATAGCAGGAAGTAAATTCTCAGAATGCATCCAATTTATCTCTTAAGGAGAAATATGATTTACTTTTGTTTAGAAATGTCTGTTGAGAAGCTCACACAGTTGTGTGATGCCGCATCACTCTGCTATCATTTTGTCTTGCTTTGGCAGTGAAAGGTAAGTTCACAAGGGCGATGTAGAAGACCTAAATCTCCAGAGACCTACATACATAAGTAAGGAGGGAGAGATACAACACACAGTCCACTCCTCCAAGGCAGGAAAAATGGCAAAATACATTATCCGTTGTCTGCGATTTTTGGTGAGATGACTATAAAAGTTGTCTACAGTAGGTAGATGTGGGTGTGCACAAAAATACAAAGTCAGTCTCTGGTTTTGAAAATAATGCTGATATTTGTGTGTTTCAAATTTTATTACCAGTTTCTGAATAATTTCTACAATGATCCAACTCTTCCTATTAGGCCTTTGAGAAAATCTTAAGCAAAAATTAAGAAGTAAAAGATACTGAAAAATATTTTTCATAGTACATACAACTGTAATCAAAAACCCTAAAAATATTTTTAGCATCCATAAAACTGTAAAACAACATGCTAACTCAGATAGCCTTGAATTCACAAGATGGATGTACTAGAGGCAACAGGACTGAGGTGTTTTATCATGCTGGGATTGAAAGCATGGGAACTACAACTAGGTATGAGATGCCAGTTCAGTTTCTGCTCCATATTCTGTGCTTGGCTAGCAGCAAGCACACTTACTTTTTCCAAAAGCTAATTTGGGATAGTGTTTATGGCTTGTTTTTCCATGGCGTGTCCAGTATAGACTAGAATGAATCCATCAGTGTATTTCAGGTAATTCACCAAACATCATTTTCCAACTGGCCAGGGACTGAATGTGTAACAAGTGCGAAAAGTTTTGTCTCCCATTACCTGTGCACTGCACTGCAGAAGTCTGTCAGCCAGCACTCACACAGCAAACCAGAAGGAGAATTATTGGTTGCTTTCACAAGGCAGGGATTTGGGATCCCTGAAGCCAAGTTTCCACACTGCAGGCATGCAAATCTTATGTGCTCGGACACCCACATGGAGTCTGTAAAGGGTCTTCAGCACACGTAGAGCCAGCACAAGCATTGACTGCACAGCGGCACATGCAAAGGAGTTTGTGCAGCTGCCTGGCCTCACTAAGGAACTGTTAAGGTAGACTTTCATTGAATTTAGATATATTTTCTCTTAAGAACTAACCTTCTTGTTTTTCTCCAACCTTTACCAGCTCAGATTCTTGGCTGGGCTCGCTGATGCCGTACACGTTGGCAGCCCGCACACGGAATTTGTACTCCCGGTCAGCCTGCAGGTCCTGCACGTTGAAAGAGGTGCTGCGGCAGGTGGTGAGGTCTGTCCATTTGTTGTCCACTGAGTTCCAGATCTCCACGGTGTAGGACTGCACTGCACTTCCACCATCATAGGAGGAGCCATACCAAGAGAGAGTGAGGGAGGAACTCCGTATGTCTGATGCACAGGGTGTTCCGGCAGGTGGGTCTGGCTTATCTGCAGAAACACATGCAAAGCACCTTGGATGAATTTGTGAGGATGAGAGACAGAACTTCCTTTAGGCTACTACTGGCCCTACCTAACAGCCCTTTTCTTTCCATTCCATTCCATTTTTCTGCTTCAGAGGTTTGCACTGCAGGAAGAAGGAACAGCTGGACCACAGACAGATGTACATGAATTACTCAACATGGATACCAATCCCACATTGGCTTCAACATGAGTTGTTCAGTTCCGTGGGCATCTGGCTAAGACATGATGAAGCCTAATGCCCTTCACAGGCATCATTACAGAAACTGGAGACTAAAACCAGTCACAGCTATGCTTGCAATCTCCCACAACAGTGCAAACCACTCCTTGGTGATCTTCCTGAGAGGAATATCCCTGGAACAATCCCATCACTGTGATGCTCTTTTTTCAGTTCCCTTCATCTGCTTCCACACTTCAGGGCCATTGATAAACTTTCACAGCCTCATAATGGGCCACTCATCCAAGTGTACCTGGGTAGCAGACACACTAAAACCGGTTTATTGGCAAGAAAACAAGACCTCGAAGGGTGACAACTTTGTCTGCTAACAATTTAGCAAACGACTTCAGCTATCTGTAGTTTTTTGGAGCCTACTGCACTTCTTGGTAAGAAGGAATTCAATTTAGAGTACATCATTTAAGTATTGAGATTTTTTAATCTCATATATGTTTTGGAAATTGTAGAGGAAGTGGAAGATAAAAACTTCTGGTTTTCCTCAGTTAGAGGCTTGCTCCTGCAGTCCTTATTTGCATTACGAGATCCAATATCACCAGAACCTGGAGTGCAGAGAAGCAGCCAATGCAAACACCCAAGAAAACACAAAAGTCTTGCAGTTATACAACTTTTTCAAAGTTAAGTTTAATGACTAGTTATCAAAATGAATGTTCTTCTAAGACAGAAAAATGATGACTTTTTAAAAAAATTACTGATTTAGAAAATAATTGTGGGAGTTAAGCACTTCAAAAGACTTTAAAGGGAACAAATATCTTCCTTGGAAATAATCCTCTCAGAAATAATCTAGCAAAACCTACAAAATAATGATGATGTTGATCTGGATGAACTAGTGGCCAAAGGTTGAGTGAGAAATCAAAGGATGGGATAAATGAGAGAAGATGAAAAGAGAAAGTCAGAAAAGTGTGAGATCCTACAAACAGTGGTTACACTGGACATGGACTGATAAAAATCTTGTCCCATTTTGCTAGTTAAAACTGCTAATGGACATTAGCACTTTCTCCTTAGGAAAGGCAGAGCTGACAAAGCAGCCAAAAATTACATCCACTTTCTCAGCAATAAAAACATCCAAATGCTGGAGAAAACTGTTGTGGACTTTGATCAAAGCCTTACTGTGGCAGACCATATCAGTTATCACTCCGTACTGAAATTATTATTCCTAGGAAAATCACTGAGACAGAAATAGCCACAGTTTCTCACAAATATGCCTTTAGTTCCTGGACAGAGAATCCTCTCCTTTGACTGCTGTGGTTTTACTCATAGAGAGGGAAATTGGCATAGTCTAATCTGACAATTAAATATCAGTTCACTATTTGGAAGAATGCAAGTTTCTTTGCCCACTGATTTCCCTTTAAAAAAAGGTTTTTTATTCTTTTAGTTCAGTTGTGATGAGAAATACATCTCCCTCCACAACTGAAACACATTAGAAGATATATAAATAGAACTTGGTAAGTATGAGGGAAAATACTGTGAGGGAGGAAGGGAGATGGACGCTAAGTTTGCCACTGCATTCAGTAGAATGCCCAGGTGGAAGAAAAAGGGACTGCCAGAATCCAGGTTATCTTTATTCATTCTGGCAACACTTGAAACACCATTCCACTAGGAGTCATCATTATACAGTATATCTCTTATTAAACACATGTGTCAGAGACCAGACATCCTTAACCTCTGGAATGGCTTACTGCCCTGCTTAGTTGTCACATTTTACTGGCCTAATTATCTGGCAGAATAACAGGGACTAATAAGCATGATTTTATAGAGTAGGTATAATGAATTGAATCACAGAGGAGTTATATGGTTTGTCTATGATGAGAAAGAGAGACTGGAGCAAAGATGAGAACTGAATCTTCATCTCCTGGAGCTTGAAGAGCAGCACTTGAAGAGCAGCACCCCTCTTCCCCATACGAGTCCTACCCCAGCCTCCTCGGAGCTGCAAGAAGTGAGAATTCAATGCTCACACTGTTTGTAGTATCAAAACCCTTGTACCACACTACAGCAGCCACCAGAGAGCTGGTTGCATGGCACACGTGGATTGTATGATTTTAGTCACACAGTGGCAACAGCCACCTTTTTTTCACTACAACTTATTACCCATAAGACCTTGATGGGAATAGTGCTCAACCAGGCATCTGTCCTTTTCAGAGTCTTTGCAGAAGAACAATATTCAGCTCTGTGTCTTGTTTTCTTCCTATATAACCATTACTTTATCATCTCAAGATGCAGATAGAACTTGAGTATTATCCTAAATCCAAACAGAACAGAGCAGTTCTGAGAGCAAGAGGAAAACACTTAGACATCAGTGGCAAAGGAAATGCTTCATGGCTTTAGACTAATATCTGCTAGCCTTGGGAATGTTTCTACTTTCCTAGAAATTTTTTTCCAGTAGAAAAGATGAAAACCTGCAACCCTGGCTGGGCTCTATGGAGCCAGAAAGATGCACATTTCTTTGTTTGAAGTCTACCATGTGCCACTGCTTGCAGGTCTGTTCAGTGCAGAAATACTGGGTGGTAGCTGCTATGGGAGATCATAAACAGGAATGAAAACCTAATCTTTGCTCTTTTTTAATATGACAGATGTATATGTACCATTTTACCATGCTTAAAAATGATTTGATATCAGACTGGATGGTATTCTGCAGCTCTACACATTCAGAGAATCTGCAGAATGGTCCATGTGTCTGTTTTGTTTCTCACAGTTTATTCTATGGGGATTTTAAAGGTTACCTTGTATTCATCAGTTGGTATTGAAAGCTAGACTATTTTGCCAAACTACATTCTGTTCTGGAATATGAAATCTTTCTCAGCACAATTAATTGCTTCCAATAAAAATACCCTGTGGGTTGAGGAGGGATGTGGAAGACAAGCACAATTCCCTATTTTGTCCTTCTGTTTTAGTGTTTAGTATACCATTAACGTCCCTGATCATTTCCAGTGTTTCACTGCATGTCATATGCAGTCTTTGACACACATAGACATATTTCATTCTTTGGGTTATGTTATGAGGGCTTTACATTGGCTTTATTGGACCACAGTTTTGTTCTTCCTGTTCTGGACCAAACCATGGCTACCAAAAAACATGTGAACTAGAAGGAAGGGAGAGCATCCAAGAACGCACTGCTGCTTGTGAACATTTCTATAGTAGAAGGAATTACCTTCAAATATCCAATTCTAACTTCGATTTCACTGTTGTATGCAACAAAAGAAAACCACCATAGGATGTCTTAACTCTGTGAAACTAGGGGTACTCCAGTCTTGGCTAACTTACAGCACACACATAACACCCAAATTAAGACACAGCTAAGTGTTATGATATTCTAGATTGTCATGGTCAAACTGGCTGTATCCACACAGTCCCATTGAACTTGGTCAGAATCCTACAAACTCCAGTGCCTTTGCAGCAGACAGTTCTTACACCTCTTTTACTAGGATGCCTGATCACCTCATTTGCCTAACAGTGTGACTGCAGAGGCTAACGAGGTGGTTGGAGGTTGCACGGTTAAATGCGAAGGGGGACTCAAGCACAAAGCTCTCCACGTAATCTCTTTTGGAATATCAGTAGGGCTGCCCCAAGCTGGCTTCCAAAGCCTTGTAGCAGGCAAAGGAGATTGATAAGCAGCTAACTTGGCCTCAAGCCTCACTGAGGGACTATTCTGCACAGCAGCACAGAGCCTGCATTAAGTCACTGACACGAGCAGCACAGAAGAGACAGCAGTAGCAACTCCTCTGTGCCATAAGCCACGCAGAGAAGAGGAAGAGGGGAGTGGAGGTGATGTGAAGGAGGTACTTTCTTCCCCTTGTGCTCCAGCAAACTAGTCACACTATTAAGAAACCCTGCTTCTCAACAAAGGGAGGCATAAATTACCACTACCCCAGGGCAAGAAGGTCAGATTCCAGTTTTCTCTTTGTGGCATGTATTCCTTGGGGCAGATGATAAGGTCATGAGCTGGCCTCACACGAAATGTATAAGCCACTTTGAAGACCATAGCAGGATTGAAACACACACTTGTTATTTACTCCCAAATTGAATTCAGCTGCACTCCTTCCTCAGACAAGTTCTCAGAAATACTTTGGTAAACAGGTTTTGATATACAGCCTGGAGTAACCTTTAATTAATTTGTATTTGTGCACTCTGAGAAGCATAAAACATAAGCATGCTCAGCCTTTAAATCATTGCTACTTATCAGATAAATTTGACTTGATGTCCTTGGCTTTTTTTTCAGTGGTGTATAACCCAAAATTCCTTCTGATAAGGAAAGGGATTTTCTCTCTTTCTGCATAGGAGGCAAACCCACAGCTCATCCAGGACACCCACATAACATGAAACTGTGCAATCTAGAGCTCACTGCCTTCTCCACATGGCTCAGTTTACAGAGCCCTCGGAACACAAGAACCATTCCAAGAGACCAAAAAAGGCAGCAATCTCCTTATCTGAGAGCAGGGAAATGGAAATTGTTCTGCTACTTGATGTGAGGGTCAGGCTGAGCCAAAGATAGGGCTTGCTGTGCATTAAGAGCTTGGAGGGCCCTGGCTCTTAAGCAGCAATGTTGTTCCAGCCGAAAGCCTCTGAAAACTGAGAACAGTACAACCACAGCCCCTGAAAAGTTGGTTTTTTTTTCTTTTTTTGAACAGAGACAGCACTGAAACAGTGCCTCTGAAGTAGTTTTCTTTATCTGTTCTCAAAATTGGTTTGTTTTCTTTCTAAATTCAGTTATCATATTACTGTATAATACTATTATTAGCTATTGTGATATTTGTCTGCCAGATAAAGAACAGACAGAAAGAAACAATTTAATTCCATTCCACAAGCTGTTTAGCCAGAGAAGGTATTTAATATGCTGCAAAAGCCAGTTGAACACTGTCCATGCCGACAGCACTGGCAAAGCTTTCATTTGAAATCCATCAGCAGGAGAAACGCGAAACCATAAAAGGTCATAACTGAACTCGGCATTATCGCTGACAGGGCTCAGGGTCATGGCAGACCTCGCTGCTTTCCTTGGAAAACTATGCCCTGCAGCTCTTTTAACAAGGGAGAGGAGTGCTACAAGTAGATATATTATTACCCCTTAACACCCTGTAACAAGCATTAACACCCCTCTGCATGTCAGTGCACCATAGGTTTAGGATAAAATTAAACTAGAAAATGCCTGTGTTGTCCTGCAAAACAACACAAGAGAAACTGGAATGAACAGAAATTCTCTCCTAATGAAACATCCTCCCTGGCAGAGCAGAGGACACAATGGTCAAAGTTCATTAGCTCAGAGTTTGAAATTCACACCTCCCCTGTAATATACACTGCAGACTGCTCTCCTCACATTGCCCCTCCTGACAACTCTGACATAAAACTAAGTTATTTAAAGACTGCCCTTTTGAGACCTGTGGATAAAGTAACTCACAAATACTGGTGGCCCAGAGCATCACTTTGTGCTGTTGGGGTGATTAAGGCATAAAAGAGTAAAATGACCTCGCCCAAGGACACACAGGAGAGTGGAGCTGGGAACGAAACCAGAGCTCACCACTCCCACGCAAATGCCCTCAGCAGAAGAACATCTCCTTCTGCCACAGGCCTAATGGAACAAACAAATATATAATGCATTCTCAGGAGCCTTTTTCTAAACCATCTGCTCCTGTGTCTGAATCAACAAGCTGTTCGGATTACTCATGTGCTACACATTAGGTATCTGCTTGATAACTGATTGAATTAGAGCTCCCATACCTCTCCACTGAAAGGCAGAATAAATTTTAGGAGTTTCCCCAGTAGGGACTACCAGCGGATTAGTCTCCTAGGACATTCGGTCCTAGGAACCCTATGTTCATGTGCAACAGTTGTGATGAATCATTTTTTAGTAACTAAGACATTCCTTGCATTTAACAGCAGGTAAAATACAGGAATTTTGTTGTGAGAAATAATCATCATATTTCCTTTTCTTTGTTAGAAAAAAAGGTGAAGGTAAGTGTCAGGGAGTTCTACTGAAATTTCTCCTAACACAAATGACACTGAAACCAGATAGCCATTCAAGGAATAAACCTGGATTAGTTTGCCAGCACTGATGCATAGGACAACATAAGCTGGTTTTCCACTACACATTGTTATCTCGCTGTGAAAATTTAATTTTGATACTGCTGCAGAGTTTTGCCCCCAAGCATTAGTGGGGAGGTTGACAGTGGAGGTTACTACACTGTTGAACTACGACAGCAGCAACATGAGACATCTCATCCTTAACCGCCAGTCTAGTTACCCTTGAACCATAAAATCATCCTCCAGCAATCCAGAAGAATTTAAAAGGTTGAAGGTTAGAGACTTGAGTCCACCCACATATTCTTACAAAATTCACTGCATTCTTGACCCGACTGTAAACAGGGAATCACATGGATACTGCAAGATATAATTTGATGCTTCTCAAAAGAAGCAGCTTCAGAAGCATTCATGTTAGCACTTTTGAACTGCAGTATTCTCTGTCAAGTGTCTATGGTTGTTCCACTTCACTATCTGCTTCACAGATACTTGTCCAGAGAGGGAACACAGTTTCTGACCACCGCTGGCTTGACTCAGGCTGAGCATCAAGCACTGAGCCAGATTTCTCAGGCACTCACACAAAATCCTTGTAGGGCCACTGTGAGCTGTTGGTTGTGCTGCCACATTTCCTTGTAACAGAGCTTCAGGGCAAAGAACAAATGCTAATATAGCTTGCATATATGTGACTTATTGAACCAGAACCAAGCCCTTCACAAAAGCAAGTAAGAATCCTACCATTATATTCAATGACTGTTCGAGTTAGTGATGATCACACTTTGTTCTCAGCTAAACTTGTATTTTCTCATTTCTGCTTGGAAAGACTCTGCTTATAAAGATTCTGGAGGCATGGAAGTAACAAGTTCCTCACAGAAAGTAACTTCTCCATCCCAAGTCAAATAAGGAATGCAGCAGAGGAGCAGGCACTACTTGCACACCTGTGTGCATCATGCCTGTATTTGTGTTCTTGAGTACTTGCTTTATCACTTTCCAACAGTGCATAAGGATGCAAAACACAGTATGTGCACCAATGCTTAGAGTAATAAAAACACCATAACTATTAACTTTAGGCCTCTTGGGGTCTAATGTCATTGCTCTCATTATTTTACATATATCTACCATAAAGCTTACTAATCACCATGATATTTTCATATATATATATATATAATATATATATATATACACACACACTTACACATGCATAATACCATACCAGGAACAATACAAATCTAAAGGATTTAGACAAACAAGGTTGATCAAAATCAACTTCCAGGTAGATATTACATGGTTTTCTACTTTTATATCTAAGAAAGAAAAAGACATTGCTAATATCCAAAGTATTCACCAAACACTGATCATCAAAAAGCCCTTGTATATTAGTGACTCTTTGTTATAATATCCAGCTTTAACCAATATAAAAACCAAGTTCTTCTTTCATAAGTGGTTACAGATTGGGGTCTATCACATAGCTAAAATGTTCAGAACCATGATTTGATAAATAGGTCCATATACATCCAACAAAATGCATGAAAGGAATGAATATTCCTTGCTGTCCCTGTAGAGTGAGGGCTCTTCCTTGCCTAAATCATTCCTATCTTACACTAAGCTCATCAATGGCTCATTCAATAGCTTTGGCAACGCAAGTCCACTTCAGTCTGACACAGTGTCTGCTGTAAATCATTAGCTCTGTCTCACATCAGACCATTTTGGTTTTGGAACAGACACATGATGCAAAATCTCCCTTGAGAGATCACTCAGCAAGGAAACGGCTTATTTAAGAGAGCTAATCATAACAATAGAGAAGAGCTCAACATGCACATTTTGGGACTAGTCAAATCCTTCAAAAGAAGATGTTGCTTAACTTGGATATCTCACTTCTACTGCATGTCTCCCAGTATTATTAATGCTTATAAAGACAAAGTTAAACAATGAATCAGTGTAAAACTCAAGGCTCAGTCCTTGTGTCTGAATGCTGTGTGCTCATCCCCACACAATCAGTGAAAAAGTCTCCTCTTAACTTGTCTACATATCAGTGCTTTTGGCGTGTGGACTGCGAACAGCTTACACTGGAGGCTGAGTATAATAGGCACTTTGTTCATTGATACTCATTAAAATTGCAAAGGAAAAAAAATCCTTAGAATAAAGTTGGGTTTCTTTCAAGAGCATCTTTTTCCATGACCCAAACTGCATTAAATTATATATTATTCAAACACTTTAAGTGTCAGAACCTCTACACAGTTCAATTAAGATTAGAGCTAAAGTCTGAGTCTGACGGCAAGCACTTTAGGAGCCAAATTCAAAAGAATGCAGGGTATCTTTGTTTCCTTAAAAGTCATTATTGAAAATAATTTCTGTAAATTGTATCCAGATAGAGTTTACAATCTAGGACTCAGGGTTTAAATCACAGCGGGATTGTTTCTGATTTGCATCCTGGCAAATAAGCTCAATCCTTTGTCCTGTGGTTGGAGGTTAAGTCAATAATGTTATTTAATGGGTTTTTTTTGCGAAGAAAGGTGTTTGACAACTGCAAGTATAAAACCAAGATCCAGGATGTTCTTAAATATCCTCAGGAAGGTCTTTAGACCTTCTGCTCAAAGCAGGATCAGCTATAAGGCCAGACCAGATTGTTTAGATGCTTATCCAGTCTGAACTTGAATACCTCCAGGGATGGAGACCGCACAACTTTTCTGGGCAACCTGTTCCCTGGCTGTGTTACAGTCCAAATTTAATTTGAGAAATGCTTATTGGAGTCTTCCACATGAGAAGCTTGCCCATCAGCATGAAGACTTTGCAAGTTGTAAGAGGTAATAATAAAAGAAATAATTCTTTGTTAACATATTTATTTCATTTTATAACAAATGTCTTTGATTTGCCAAACTTCAAAAGAGCCAAGTCTGTTAGCTAGCCCTTCGAGAAACACAGGACTTGGTCAGCTCAGATACACTTCTCCAAAAAGCAGATGTTCTGTATTTGTAGTTTCACTCAATACATTCAAGGCTCAGCCGTGGACTTTGGTCAGGCAGCAGCATTTTGAGCACACAGCATACACATGGATGTGCCTTTTATTGCTAAACTTGCAGGGAGGCAGCTCACACAGAGTTTAGAGCCTTGTTATAAATAGCTGAGGCAGACAGAGCTGATCACCAGGACTTCTCCACAAACGCTTGTTATGAATGTGGAGTCAGAGCAGCGAGGGCAAGTTTCTTCCCAGTACTTTGGATGAAGCAGAGAGAATGGACAAGCAGGAATTTAGGAGTAAGAATGAGCTTTGGTAGAGTCAGAAGTCTCAGGTTCTGTGTATTCTGAGAAACATATCTTGCCTGTTTTGATTGGCAGGCTTTGGGGAAAAATACCTTCCAACTTTCGTGAACATTTAACACCTTTAAAGGTTCAAACAGTGTGAAGGACTTTGTCTCAGTAGTGGTATTTGAGCCCACTTCCTAGAAGAAAGATATTTTTGCTCCCTTTTCCCCACATTTTTGAGTACCCAGATGGAAAAGTCTGGCCTTAAATTGCACATGTAACAAACTAGAAGCCTTGAGACCTTGTCATGCCTTTGGCAACGCTGATATCAGCAAGATGTCTCACTGAAGAGCTTGGCAATTTTACAAGAGAGAATTTATTCATTTTAGTTGGAAACAGATAGCTTGTCATCAGCCAAAACACATGGCAAACTCCTGTACATCGTAAGGATTATTCCCCCAACTCTCCCAAAAGCACCTCTGGGAATCCCACTGTTCTCTGGCACATTTCTTAGGGAAGAGCAAAGCAGGAGGCTGCGATGTAGCTTTATAAGGTTATAGAATTCAAAGACTTTCCAACCAATTAACTCCAAAGGACATAAACCAGTGACTTATATAATAGTGAGTCAAGGCTCCCACAGTGACAAGATAACAGGAACTGTTGGCCTAGTTCAGCTAAAATCTTGCCCAATAACCTACTACAGTGAGCAGCCTGCAGCAGTTGCCTAGGAAAGAGTGAAAAGAAGGGACATGTAAAGAGCAATTAATCTCCTGCCATTCTTCTAGCTGCTAATCAGCTGTGCTGGGGCTTTGGAGCCAAATGCTGCACCCAAAACAATGTATATGATGATTATTCAAGGACCAATTTTTCCTGGTGTTCATTTTTAACTGAGCTATACTTCTGTCCTGCACAACCCACTGTTGGAAGGGGTAGTACAATTTATCTATCCATCACGTGAAAATTACTGATTCTATTTTCATCTATTCTTGAATTCTCTGCCATGTTGCTGGAACCTGCTTGATATTTATGCTCATTCATTCATTCAGTTATCTTTTAAGCCACAGACTGGATGAAACAAATTCATTTAAATAATCAGGAGACCTTTACTGACAATATGTATAGCAGACAGCCTGGAAGGGTCATCTGACTAAGCTATTTGAAGCTTTAAGTTACATGTGGAAAAAATATAAAGCCCCCACATATTCATATTCCAACCAGAGTGCCTCTATTCACTGCTTTCTGTCAATGTAAAACAGCAGACAATTGTAGTTTTTTAAATTAAAGACAAAATCTCCCTCCCCCAAGCAACAGGATGTTTTCAGTTTTACAGGCTAATAGAAACTACCTCAATCCTTCCTGAACTAACTAGTTTTAAAATTGGCAGTTGAGCAAACATCTGGATGCTGCAAATATTAAAGGGGAAAAACAAGTGGTATCTAACAAAAAATGGAGACAGGAGCTGTTTTTATCCTGTGGGTGGATTTTTATTTTTTTTAAGTCTGAGCTATTTATACCTTCATCTGGAATTGGAAATTTTTCAAAATAAACACAGTATAGCCCTAATGAACTTGCTTATAGTCCTTATTACAACATCACTGCCCAGTCCAGATATTTTTTGAAGTACTAGCTTTTTATTTCAGTCTTTTTAACTTATCTGATTATTTTATTTAATTTGTGGTGTATCATTATATGCAATTCAAATGCAGAGGGACATCTGAAGAACGAGTACATATATATAAAACACTATTATGTACTTACCAACAACTGTAAGGTTGACTTGTGCTTGTCTACTGCCAAGTTTGTTCTCTGCAACTAGGGTGTAACATCCACAGTGTTCCTGCTTTGTTGATGATATTGTTAGCTTGCTGCTGTTTTCATCATTCTCAATTTTAATATATTCACTTTCTTTAATCTGCCAAATAATAAAAAAAAAAGTGATAAATTTCTTCATGTCTGAAAGACCTCAAAATGTTATCATATTATCTGCAGATAACTCTATCACAGATGTGAATATGTGCAGCTGCTAAACCGCGTAATCAACACAAAGCACCTAGGAATGCAGTGGAACATTGTAAGGGCTCCAGTCCTGCAAAGGCAAGAGGGAGCATTGGTGTTACTGGAACCCCACTAAAGACCAGGAGTTTCACTTTTCTAACGTCTCTTTGACAAGCTGAAAGTGCAAACTGTGTAACTGTCAAAACAGCAAAGTTTGGTCTCACGTATCTCACAGAAACCACAGCGGACCAAGAGTTTAACCCTCGTCCATTTGCCATTCCCCTACAGAGGCTGAATGTGCAAATCATCCATGGCTGTGACCTTTGCCCTCTTGTTTTAACCAGCCTTATTCTGTACTACCACATAAACCAGAGCACACAATTTCTTGGCTTTGAACAATTAAAGATTATGTTGATTGAAACAGAGGTGTAATGGTACAGTTGTGCAGAGAGACATTCAAAGAGCAGAATGAGCTTCCCTATAGCATTTTTATTTTTGGCACAAGTGAAAATCAAAATCTCTGCTGAATACCATGGGCATATTATGAACTAGTTTTTAATTGAAACAGAGCTATCATAGCATAAATGGCCAAGGTGACTTAGATTTTAATCAGTATTAGTTTCTAACATGACAGATTATTTAAAAAGCTCATAATGCTACACTGCAATTTTAGAAGCTGTACACTGTGTTCTTATGAAACAGACAACATAATGTCAATGCCCTTCTTCCTCCCACCACTTCCTTCTTAGATAAGTGACTCTTCCAAGTCATTCTCAGAATTTCATTAAAAATGAAGACTATTTAGTTGGCCTTATCTTGTCTCATGTATCCAGAGAAAAGAAATTAAAAGCTTAAGAGCAGTCTTTCCTCAACTGAGATGGAACACATGCACTGCCATACGCCCAAAAGTAACCTGAGAGAGATTTTCCTACAATAACTCCGATAGAAAATTAACAAATGGGATTATGTAGGATTACATCTTAAATCATATTGAAAGTTGCTCTGCTCGGCCCCCATACTTGTGAGATTCTAAACTCCTTTTATGTTTTGCTTCACTAGCATCAGCCAAAGGGTAATAATAGAACTAGATCTGTGTTATTTAGAGAAAGCCCTGAAAGGATGCAAAGAAAGCCCTGAAAGTTCAGTGGCTTGCACTGGTTATGGGGAACATGAAGATGGATCCCTGTGTTCCCTGGCTTTGAATGCCTTTCCCCTCTTCAGCTGAACACAGTTCCAGCATCCCTCCACTGCCATCACTACGACAACAGTATGGGTCACAAATTTGTGACATTCCCTTTCTTCAAGCAAAAGATATTTGCCTGGAATATACCTGTGAGTGGCTCTATTGCACCTGAGGGAACATGAGGAAGGAACGTGGAGAGAACAAGTTCCTTGGCACACTGCAGCAAACAGTGGCAGGGCTGAAATCACAACTCACCGCCTCCTGGGTCTGCTCAAATAATGAGTATGAATAACCCCCAGCAAATTGTTAAAACACTTGGCTGATTTTCACTTTTAGGACTGGCAATGGAAGAGAGCTGAAATCAACCACATTTATAGAAGAGAAAGAAATCCAAGCATAAAACAATATGTGGTGAAGTATAAGAGAAAAAAAAAAGCAAAATAACGGTGCAGCACAGGACAGACTAATTGGCTCCCCATTTAAAGTAATAAATGAGAGACTGCTGCCCTCACTTGTCCTCCTACAGTGTTTAGTAGTCTTCCTGAAGATTTTTTTCTTTTCTATCTCATTTGCCACAATGAACCATATAAAAATTTTTATGCAATTTTAATGTATGTTTTTGCAATACTTTGTCTAATAGTGAATAACTGAAAAGAAAGTATAAAGATGGTAAAAATAGAATTTTACAAAGGAAAAAATATGTCAAATCACAGATGATGGATTTAATATGGGCATTAGCTGCTGCTAGTCTCTGTTACCATATAGCTCTGGTATATAAAAAAGGCCTTAAAATCTATGTAAATAAGATTGTTGTACTCAAAAATTAACTCAGAATTCTGCACAAACCAGAAACTTACTTTTGAGGGTACATTTTACCTAAATGTTAAAACAGCTTTTAGCGAAATCATACACTGAATGGCACTGGAGCTCCTGAAACCTATTTTTTGTGGAAAGAAGTAGTTAACTCTAGTCTTGAAGCTAAAGAATTTTAAGAAAATATAGGAGTTCAGGAAAAAAACCCACCCTTTTCCCTAAAGTACCATGTTATTTGCAGTTAGGAAGGATGGACTCTCGAATACCCTTTGCACTAGCAAACTGTTTTGAATTCTTTCAATTAAATGCTGACACATCTGGATTTAAAGTCTAAACTTCCTTCTAGGAGGAGATGTTTTTATTTATGCTCTATAGAGTGCATAACAAGTTCAGAATGAAGTAAACAGAATAGCAGCTCCAGTACATATTTATACTTGCTCTGTCCTAACATGACACTTCATCTTCTAGTTTGAACTTGCATTTTGGGTTATTTCATTTAAAGTGGTTTGATTCTAAGCTGCTTCTTTATAACAACTCACTTCAGAAGCTGCCCTTACAGACACATGTATCATAGTTTAAGTGTATTAATTCAAGTAGAAGGAACTTTAAACCCAGAGTGTGAGGGCACTTATGCCGTGGATTGCTGTTGTGCCTTGCATGGTGACATTTGTGTTGTCATACAATTCACTCAAGCTTTTTATATGGCATTTTCCCCCTCTGACATCATTTTAGGCTCAGCATCAATGAAGAAGTCATTTTTGAAGGACAGAAATATCTCCCATGACAGATACTTTTCAGATACCTATATCTTTTCCATCACCTATCCTCTAATTACATGGTCTAAGCCTTTTCACAAAGAAAAGGTAATTGGTTGTAGGAGGGTACAGGCAGAAAAGGGCTTAACTTGTAGCAAGAAAAATTTGGGTTTGGCATCAGGAAAAAATTCTCCCACTGTGGATATTTAAGCACTGCAATAATTTGCTAATGGAGGTTGTGAAATCTTCATTAGTGGAATGTTTTCAGAAGAGATGAGGAAAACATCTGTCAGGAGTGACATGGACTTTGCCAGTTCCTTAGGAAGGGAGATGGACAAATGGGAGATGGTCATTGGTGCTCCTTTCCAGCTCTACTTTTTCAATGATTGTTAAAGCAGACCGAAAAACAATTTACCTCCTTACGGAATTTCATCCAGGTGCAAGTTATGGGTGCTGTTCCCACCACCTTGGCAAATAGTTCCACTGATTCACCGGCACGGACTTTTCTGTCTTCTGGGAACTGAGTAATCTGAGGAGGAGCAGCTGATGGGAAAAATAAATAAAATCTCTCTTTAGGTGCCTATACTTTCATTTTTCTTAAAATTCAAAACACATACCTCTCTCAGCTCAACTGTTTCAGAGCAGCATTTTAAATCCAGATTAACAGTTACGTGTTGTTTGCAATGAAACCGTTCTTGTTAATTCTAGCAGAGTGAAGCAATAACAATCTATCCACCCGAAGTTTGCTCATGCAAGACTGAGGTACAGACATCCAAAGGAGAAAAATTTTTAGACCTACCAGCAGTTGCAAATAGACAGATTATGAAATTTTTTGTTGTGGGTTTTTTTTCAGAAAATTTTTTTTTTCTTTTGCACTTTGTTTTTTTGAAGAATGGCTCCAGTTAACTTCTTATCAATCTGCATGTGCGGAGGGGGTTTGCAAACCTGCTCCCTGATGTCATCAGCAGCACTCAGAAAAATTTAAGATTCAAGACCTATGAAGATTCCAGCTTCAGTAGCCAGACAAACATTATGTGGAACAGAAACATCATGAGAGACAAGGAAGGAATTTGGTGTCTTTCTCCATCACACTAAATTTTCCCATGAGCAGTGATGGATCATTTTGTTTGTGCATTGTAGTGCTTCTTTTACACCTTGCAGTCCCATTCATATTCCTCTGTTTCTGAATCAAACATTTCTCCTCCTCTTCCCTCTCACTGCCTGAGTAACAATAGATGGCAGAACATCTCCTGCTAATAGTGCTACATCCTTGTCTGTCAGTTGTGATACTGAGTGTGTCAGACCCCAGAAGCTTCTGGGGTCAGATGCCAGAAATATCATAGGTCAGACAACTCCAGGGTGAAACCTTATTTTATAAAAGCAGAACAATAAAAAAAAAATATTCATGTGTGTGTGTATTGGAGGAGAAGGGGGCAGATGTGAGGACATATTGACAGAAACGGTAAGAGGCACTCCCCAATATTAGAATGGCCTCACTGCCAAATACAACATTGCAAAACACAGGTTACTGGGCATGAAAAAAGTGCTTTCTTTTCCTTTTCAATGCAATTAAAACAAAGAGGCTTTCCCCTCGCTCCTCTAGACTTATTCTTTGAAAAGTCTTTTATAAAATACCTGAAGGAAATTAGGCCGAGGTACATATCTGGTGTACAAAACAGCTTGAACGGTTTAAAAGTCTGACAAAAATTTTAAGAAAATGAAAACAGGTTCCTATAGGGGAACTTTCCACATAGCTTTTAATACAGATATCTTTGCTAGGAGACTGCAAACACATGAACAGGCTACCATAATGCCAGTGATGAGGAAAAGTAGAATCTATGACCTTATCTGTGGTAGCTACTCCTGCAGAGGTGGCATTCTGTGATACACAGAAAAGTCTCTTTTCACAGAAGGCCAGGGTATGTTGTGGATATGCAAAAGGACATGACTAGCACACTACTCCTAGTATTTTGTAGGACCTTGCTATAGTTTATCTGATAGTAAGTTCTTTGGATGCTCATAATTCAATCCTTGATACAGTATAACCTCATAAACAACTCTGAAAAGGGACTTACCCACCGTTCAATCACATATACAAACAAATTTATAAGGCAAACAGCTGTACTTGGAAATGTGGGTGATGTGCAACAAATTACCTGCTTTTGGAGGAGTCTTTGGAGCTGGTTTCTTCTTCACTGTTGCTTCACCTAGTTAAAAAAAACACAAACAAACAAACAAAAACCAAACCATGTTAATTCAAAGGTGAGCTTTGGGAGGCACCAGATTAGCCACAACCAACCATATCAATGCTTTGTTGGCACTTGAAATATGTTCTTCCAGCATATTAAACTTAAGAATTAAAAATACATTCTAAAAACACTGATCATTCATCCTGAATGATCCTCAGAATTAATTCCCAGTTAAAGCTGAAACTTTTAAAAGAATCAGAGAAATCTGCTACACATCTCCCATGGTCTGTCATAAGCCATTCCTTATAGCAGTTTAACTGGGGTGAAGACAAGATCCATTTCATAGTGAATTGCTGCTCAGATTTCCAGCATAATCAATGCTAAATGAGCTCAATTAAAACTAGGGTAGTTAACACCATGTGCTGCTTGCCATACCACTTGTGAGCTAGCAAAGAAACAGTGATACACAAACAGTAAGAGGGTATCACCCCTCTGCCTCATCCTATTATCTAAACAGGTATAAATTTTGGCTATATGCACAAAAAAAAAAAAAAAAAAGGGCTCAAGGCAAAAAAATGGGGCTTAGAATTTGAAATCTGAACACGTTAAAAAGATAATGTTCTACAAATGGTGAATGATAAGTAGAAACACAGTAGAGAAGACAGGGAGGTAGAAAATGGGCTATTAACTCTTTTTCACGAAACAAGAACTAGAGGCCACCCAATTAAATTACCAGGCAGCAGGCAAAAAAGAAACAGAATTATTTTAAAATATAAGATGCATAATCTGCCTTCACAGACACATAATGTTTTACAATACAGAAACATAAACAGGTTTAAAAGCACAAATTTGTAGGAGTTAGGTCTAGTGGCAGCCATGAAATGTAACAGTTTGGATGCCTTCAAACCACTGAATTCCATAAGTGAAGGAGCTCATTCCTTTTTGAGCACTCTCTTTTTGTCTGCTGTCCTAAGCATCTTTGTCAGAGGATGGCAATCTGCTTTGAAAGAACATTCTTTATTTTCTTATAGAAGCTCAAGTAGGCAGCTTGATTGCAGTAGTCTGGCTTTTAAGATGTCATTGCCTCCAATGGAAGCAGGATGTGCTAAGTGCTTTTGAATATCTGGCAGAATATACATAGGTGCCTAGTGATAGCCATAACAGTCTGAAAAGTTTTGAATTTTTTGGCTCATTGTTTTCTTTATTTAATAAAGTTATTTCAAATTAGAAAAGTGGCAAAAAAATGACCCCAAATTTGCCGAGCCAATAAAAGCAGATTTTTTTATTTTAACCCCTTTTGCTGCAGCAAATAGAGCTGATATCCCAGAACTGATCATCTGATGCCCCATGAAAGTTGGGAGCCATGAGCTGCAAAATCACCGTGGGAGTTTAATGCTATAGCTCAGGCAACAGACAGATATGAAGATGGATTTTAAGTTTCAGATTTTAATTTTTTTATTGGACATAGTAGGTGGTGTGCTGTAGGTTATGAAAAGACCAAATTATTTCAAAACTACCTAATGGTTTAGCTGTCAACACCAGTGTTTATTCAGTTCATTCTGGAGAACATTTCATTATGCAGTGAATACAAAAAAGTTTTCGCAACCTTTCCTTTTATAAACTTCTATTTTATAGTGGTTTTCTCTCAAAGTATGCTTAGCTTTCATATACTCTGTCTTTACTGATTTTGTAGGAACCAGAAACACAATAATGGAGAGGCAGGATATTCTTCCAGTACTAAGGGCTGAGTCAGAGAAGAATAGTTGCATATTTCCCAAGGAAACCTTTCTTCGATGACTGTCAGCTCAACAGAACTGGTTAAAGGTTAAGATGAGAACTTGTGAGGTGTTTATTGTGGTGTAACTGGACCTCAAGGGCAGGAGCTGCGTATCTGTCCTGCTGCATCTTCCATGTGGACTTCATGCTTCTTAAATTGAGGCCTTCAAGGGGCAGAGCTGTGATTAAAAGGACCCATTACTCTTTGGGCCACCAGCAGAGTGACATGTACCCTGACTGCTGAAGTAAGTGCCAGCAAATACATTTCCACATCCTCTTTCCTGCCAAAGCTGTGTGAGCAAAAGCGACAAGTGGTGCTTTCAGAGCAGCTTTCCTCTTTGTCATTGCATGGTCACCCTGAGCTGAAACTCTTATTTCAGGTTGCAGCCATATTACATGGATGAGACTACTTTTATTACGAGGTGCCAGCTGGAAGAGCTGTAGAGTCTATCATCTGCTCTTAAACATCCCTATTAATGCAAATAATATATTAGTTACTCAATAGATGCACAATCCCATGTAAACTAACTCGGTTATATGATTTTAAAATGTAGAAACATTTTTGTTTGTGTGTGTGCTATATTTAGAGAAAAGCAGATTCTTTGCTTTTCTCTAAACTGAGAATGAAGTAGCTGTTGGGTATCTCCTCAGAGCTGCAATGGCTTGTAACACAAACTACAACGACACAAATTTGTTTGTTTCCCCATCACATTAAGCCTGATATGAACAAAGAGCAGCAACAACAAAAAGCACCATTTGTGAAGTGCCATCTAGGGTTGCAGAGTTTATGCTGCTATTTTTCAGAAGCGTCACTGCAGACAAATAGGGCAAAACCCAAATTCCTGAATCCAACATGATTTTCATCAGTGAAGATTTCACTTCACCTCTTGGCCTACATTGCATATTTGTTGCAGTACCTCAGTTAACAAGCAAAGTGCTGGTGGAGTCATCACACTGTCCAAATGTTCATGTTCCACACTGATTTTGAATGTCTCTAAAGCTTTTTTACTCCTGGCTGACAATGTAATTCTCTGCCTTTGCACAATACATGCACAGAATGGACATCTATATACTCAGATACCCCCTCACTTTTTTCTGCCTACTATCAACCACTCATTTCATCATGGAAGGGATCCCAAGAGCATAATTTGTTCATTCACAACTAGGGTCAGTGACATTCATACCATTAATAAGCCCAATGATTCTATATATGCTAGGATGCATAATGAACCACTAGGTTAATTTGCCCTGTAAGTGGAGTAAATTCATGGTAACCCTCCCAGTCCTGGAATAACCAAGGGCTGTGCTTAAGCCAGTTTAAAAGACTCTCACCTCAGTGAAGATTTTCATAGCAGCAAAGCAGAGATCATGGACCCATCATTTCATTCAGCTAGGGCACTTCTTTTTATAAGTAAATAAAAATTTTTTGTTTAAATTTTAGTTTTTACCCACCAGGACATTATATTCACTTAACTGAGGATATACAGACTGTCACTGGACTTCATCAAACCATGCAGGCTTGCTGGAAGGTCTGGCTGAATATCCTGTTTTGCAGACACAAATAGCCCTGAGCAGAAATGAAAGGCAAGGGCAGGGTAGGAGATGAGTACAAGGACAGGTCTCTGGCTCTGTGAAGCCAACTTTGGCTAACAGTGTTTACTCCACTGCTTGTAGATCTTCCTTGGGAATACCAGCTCATCTTATGCATCTTTTTGAAATTCAACTTTTGTTTCAAAAGCTGCTGGAGACAGTGAAAAAATCTAATAAGATTACCAAAAGTTCACAAGGTCAAATGACTGTTTTCATTAAAATATTTGAAGCTCTTGGAAATGTAAGTTCAAGTCTGCTTCTGCTGCATGTTTTTTTTCAGAGATGGTTTGTCTCTCTTTTGATATTTACATTGAAATAGGCTGAAGCTGAAAACCAGCCTGGAAGAAAAAGGACTAATATTCCCCGCTTAAATGAATCTGCCTTCTAGAAACAACTTAACATAAACATTAAAGGGCTGGTATTTACATAACTTTATAGGCAGGTTTGCCTCTTAGAGAGCTTGTGTTTGAGTGGGGGGACATAAACTAAAAAAGGGAAAGATCCCATACAGGCTGTGAGCTGTGGGACATTTGGTTGTGCTCTTCCTTTCCCTGATGGTGTATTTGTGAGAGCAGATATGTTCAGAGCCTCTGTCTTTCTTTTTTGCTTCCCTTTTTTGGAATTTTACTAAAAATAGGCATAGCCCTCCCCTGAAATGGCTGTCTGCACAACTTGCTTTCATGAAGCATGAAGTAAAACTCTTAGGATCTGAAAAAAACATCAGTACTCAAGATAGTATTCCCAACTAATCCATAATTCCTACTGTCTTCCCCAGGGGACGTGCCTAAAATTATGTGCACGTCGTCTGTAGTGATGGATTTCAGCACCTGGTAAACAAGTACAGTTACTACCTAACTGGGTTAACATAAGGAACAAAACATATCCCTGCTTCTGTCTGCTCATGGAATAGCTCAGGAGAGGAGAAGGGCTGATGATTAAGGCACTCTAATACTACAGACACATAGGAGACAATTTTCCCCTCGTGCAAAACATGTCAAAATTTCATCTTCAGAGTTCAAGAGAAACCGAAAAGTCATGTCTGTAAGGTGTTAGACACCATGGTAAGAAGAATATTTATGGAAAATTTACGGAAAACTGAAATTCAAGTGTCTGCTCCTTCTTCCCTATCTCACCTGGATCCTTCAGACTTATGGGAAGGATTCAGGTGAGATGGGGAAGAAGGAGCAGACACTGGAATTTCGGTTTTCTGTAAATTTTCCATAAATATTTATGGGATATGATATTATGAGCTCTCCTTTTCTCACATGTAAATGAATCCCTTCAGTGTAATCTCCTTAAGAGCCTTCTGGGGGTAGATAACAGGGTCTGAATCAATAGTGACTGTCTGTAAAGTTTCACTACTCCCTGTTGTTCCAAAAAGCATGGAATGACTGACAGCTAGAAGTGAAGAAAAAATATAACACTTGGCCTTGTGGTCAAGGCAATGAATTATTCTGCTCTATCCTTGCTTCTGCCACAGGCTTAGTTGATGGTATAAAAACTTTTACAGGTATTAGCGCAGACAAGATAAAATAGGAGAAAGATGGCGGCTACAATTTTAGCAAAAAAAGACAAAACATTATTTACCAGTTTATCCATAAATTCATGAACCTATGCTAATTGCTAGAGAGGAAAATGACAGTCATAATGCACCAAACACCAGTAGCTTGAAAACTTTGTCAAGGTTTGGAAGCTTTAAAAGTTTTGCTCCATTGCTTCTCAAAGAGCAAATTTCTCATACTGTTTCCAAATAGCTGTTTAGTATCTAAATACAATAAAACAGAAAGCAACTCTGATTAAATTTGATGACAAGCAGAAATTGGAAAACTAAGTTCCATACAAGTCAGTTATTTGAGTTTGTGTGCTTCAGAACAGTTTTTAAAAGCTTTTATTTTATTTTTCATTAAAAACAACTGTCATTTTGTTGCAACATCCCATATTTAGTTTCTAAATCATGCAGAGATTGTACTCTAATTGAAAAAAAAATTCAGACTCCTCCATCTCAAAATAAAAATAAACCCCAGGAAATGCTCACTTTTGCATTGCAGTCACGAGAGATCTATCATATACTAGCTTCAATAATGTGATATGGTACACTGAAAATAACTCAATATTTGAAAACAGCTTGGGTGGAGGAATAAACAATTCCATAGCTGGTTAGTAGCAGAGTGCTTGAGCAACCTCTGCAATTAAAGCAAATCTGAGCAGCGCAAAAGAGCTCCAGTATCAAACAGAGCTTATAAACAACGCAGGTCACGTGAATTCCACTCAAAGCTGGGAGCAAGGCAGCTTTTTTTTTCTTAAATATAGATTTAATTTTCACATTTCCCATGTCCTGAAGGAACATCTACAATTAGACAACAAAATGCTGTGCCCAAGTGTGTAGGAACAGGAATCTAAACTAGGTTACTGGCCTGCTACCCAGTCCATTACAGAGGAAAATACTGTCAGGTCATCTGGACAAACAGGAGCTCCAAATGGTGTCAGAGGGAAAAGCTGGGTACTACACGCTTTTTGCACATTAGTGAAACCATTGCATTTAGATCCCTGTTTTACAGAGAAGCAGCTTTGGTCAATGCTTCTATGACATGCCTCAGATCTGCAATTTCTGGTCAGTGGAAATTAATGATGTGTGGCACCTCTTCAGTTCAAGGCTGCTTTACAAAAACTATCCATTTTTCTCTGCATGAGACAGTCAATAAACATTTCTGTCTTCTTCTGTCAACATACAGATATGTAGGTTGGACTGCATGAAAAATACTATTCTGTGCCAGCATTAACTCAGAAAATATCAGTACGGTGAGAGCTGTAAAGTAACCTGGCAAAGATTCAAAATACCTACCCAGCATTAGTGAAACAGGGCTGAACTGGGCAGTCAGGGGAAGGGATTTGGACAACAAATTAGTTGTTTCTCTGTTGCTCACTTTATACAGTAACTGAATTTTCTTTTCAGATGAAACCTTTACTCTCACCAAGTTAAATCCTACATTGCCTTTTTGCTTCAGCCCAACTTGGTTGTGAGGCCTTGTGGCACCCTTGGGCCCCCAAGCCTGAGGAATGAAGACACCCTTCATAATTCAGAGTTTCTGAGAAATCCTATTTAGGTCTTAAAATTAGCTAATGGCAATTTGATTTACATAGACCAAAAGCGGAATTTTCAGCTTCTCTTAGGAAAAAAGATTAATTTTTCCTTGAAAAGTTTGGTCAGAGGCCTCACTGACAATGTAATCTGTATTGTTCCAACACACTGAGTACTTGCACCCACTGTGCAGAAAAGGTCTTGGATCTTGCAGCAGCCAGGAGCAGAGCAGCATGAGCCTTGTGGGAGATGAATGGGACTGAGGGAACTGGCCTGGATAGCCTCTTTGACCTTCAAAAGCATCTCAGACTATCCCAGGGACCAAAGAGGTCAGGAGAAGTACAGTCACCAGATCACAGTTGCTATCCAGCCCTCTTATTTCTGTATTTACAGGAACAGCTCTGACCCGATCAGCTTCCTTAGCAATTGAGTTCTTCACTTAGAAAGTGGCAAGTTTTATACTTGGGACAAAACAATCTGACATGAAACAAAGATTTTGAAACATTTTACATTAATTAATGCTGCGTTTCATATTATTTCCAGAGAATGGAAATCAACAGAAAATTGGAAGTGTTTACTGGTTTAGTTACATATTATCTAAAATGGACGCATCAAGTTTAATGTTTTAATGACATTTTCTTAAAATGGTGTTTGCAAGAGTTGGATTTTCTGACAAGATTGTTTATTAAAGAGTAAGTAACAGAACTGCATGTTAATCACTTGGCCACTGACTCATAGTTTTTCCATGGTAATTAATACTTAGAATTCCTCCCCACTACAGAAAAGAATATATTAACATGATAAGGAGTCCTGTCTAACATATTTACTTTCATGTTCCAGAGATGCCACTGCTCAGCCTTGTATTGAAGTACCAATAATGCTAAAAATTCAGATCAGGGAAGATAACAGTGCATCCTTCCAGAGGATTTGATCTGGACAGTGTCACTGGTGACATTTTATTAAGAACCATTAGCAAGAGAAGTTATTTCACCAAAAATGTGTTTGACATGAAATCAAACATTTTATATAGTAGCAGCTATAAAAGATTTAAATCAGCAAGGTACCAAATATTGCTAAATAACTTGAAAGTGTGTGGAGAAAGTTTTTTTCTTTGATATAACTTTATGTTTAACTGAATAGAAGAACTTACATTTGTGCAATCAAACTCTGTGCTGGTTCATCCCTTCAATGTATGTGGTCTGGATGGGAGAGCAGTGGGTTTAACAAGTGTTACTCAGATGAGAGAATCCAGGATATCCTGTTAGGTTTTCATACCAGTGATTATGACAGGTGATAATTGCCATTTCTTAATATTTACTGAAAGTAGTGCTGTGAATTAGCCCTACAAGAAAACATTGGGCATTTCTTTCCAAACACTTTAATCCAATGCTTAGATTTATGAGGGTTATTTTCTAAAGCATTAAAGACTTTTTTTTTTTTCTCAGTAGCAATAATTGGGATACTGTTTCTTCCTACTATAGTAAAGTTATGTTGCAGGGCTTAGCCGTGGTAAAGTTTAAAAAATAGCATCTGGCTGCTGTAATGTGCCTTTTTCATCAGCAAATCTTGAAAAAAGCCTTTAAAAATATGCTTTTGGAAATTATTGGGATGTCAGTTAAAATAATCTGTAGTATTTCTGATATTGCATTTGAACTAATCATAAGACTGAGACTCAAGAAAGCTGTGTTCTAGATCTGCAAATGAATGTGCCTGATCATGGGCTAATTTTGGTCCTCAGCTTGAGACACATTAAGAACAACATTTGGAACTGTGGAGTAGTAATAGTTTTTTTGGAAAAAGAATATTTATTTACAAACCTTGAAATCTTTATTTGCTCTTAAAAAGCTCAAACAGCACTTTGATTTTTCTCCAGTCTGTTGTGGTAAAAACATTTATTTCATAGGCACTGAAGATTTTGCAAGTGGATTTGGTAATTGAAATAAGCCATTCCCTTTAAGCTTACTTTGAAGTGACTTCTAATTTCAAAGAGAACTGGACACCTAAATCCCTTTACAGCAGTTTCAAAGCTCCCTAGAGAAATGTTCAAGTGGTGAGAATTTTTGGCTCAGTGTTTGTGCTACAGGGCTGTGTCAAACTAGAAGACCCTTCTATCACCCACTGATTGTTCTGGCATAGCACAGAGAATGCAGTATGGTAAATAAGGAAAGGTTCCAATTTTCCACTGCCTCTTTTAGTCTTTTATATGCAGAAGAAACTTAACACTTTATTGTTCTAACTCAGTATCATTTGACATCAACCCAGAGAAGACACAAGTGGCAAAGCCCAAGTCAGTACAGTCAGTGCAGAATGAACCAGCTCCAGAGGTGCCCTTCCTCTCTTCTTCCATAGGATTTTCTCACCCAGATTCAGAAGTGGATCATTTAGTTATCCTCAGAAACTTGCTATTTATTCTATTTATCATTGGTGAGTTGCATAATTATTACTAAATTCTGGTTACAGAATGCTATTTGTAGGCAAAAAGAAATACATTGTAATTTTCCTAATTTGCATGGGAGCAATCTTTCTGCATCCATTCAGAGATGTTGTTAATCACTGAGTGATACAAAGCTGCTTTCAGAGATGCTCTTCGGAGAATAACCTTTTATTCTACACCAGAATCCAGTATATAGTGCATATCAAAAAAAGTAATGCCCAAAAATTCTACTTACTATTGGATTTCTGTAGCTTACAAAACCCCAGCTTCCAGTAGTAAAATTATGTTGTCAGAATGAGCAGTGAAATGAACTGTGCCAGCAACTATTCTCACAGGGAGACAAATTCTACAGGTTAAAATACTGACAAAATTCACTATTCTCCACAAAAAAGAAATGTATTGATCTTTGCTTTCAGGAACCTAAAGTTAATTACTTTCCTGATGGTTCCTACTAGGGCAAAACACCAAGGATCACTTGCAATTTATCTGAAGAGAGAAAAGGTTGACATATCTGCTAACCATGAAATTGGACTTGCACTTCCTTATAGAAAGAGGAAAACACATATCTTTTCCCCTGAAAACTGTTTATAAAAATGACAGAGAGTATATACTTTCTGTACCCCATAGAGCATATATTGTTGTGACTGAATTCACTATCCAAAATTCAGAATTTATTCAGCAGCATTTTTAGGAACTTTTGTTCTCTATTTCTTCAATACTGTTCCATACACTCTACTTGCCATTATACTGTTGGTGACTTGATGTGGCAACAAAGACTAGAAGGGATCCGAGTAAAAATGTATCTCCTTATTAGATTGGGACATCTTAATTTACAGCCACTCTCTATTAACCCTCTTTTCAAGAGAAATACAGTGAAGATGCACACATTTCTGACTTGCTAAGCCCATCCTCTTTCAGGTAAGACTTTCAGTAGAAATTGAAACTTCATCAGTTCTGTGTATTTTGCCCCTGAAAAAGGTACAAATAAAACACTCATTTCAGGCAGACAAATACCCACAGTCCTCAGGGACTGAGATGTTAAAAACCACCTGTGAAATCTCTGCAGCCAAATCCTTTTAAAATTAAATATGTATTTTTCAAAAGTTTTCCAAAAACTCTTTCAAAGCCCAGTTTCCTAACATTCTCTCTGGTTACCTTGATGTTTTCTGTGCAACAGGAAATATGGTTTATAGGCATTTTGAAAGAAGAGCTTATGAGAAGTTCAAGAACTTGAAACACTGGTATAACATGCCATGGAGCAACCTTAAGAAAACCATTCCCCATTATTTCAACCTTCTTTTCCCAATCATCTCTGCAGTCAGAGTAGCAAGCTTCTGTTTTGCTACCTATGTCCTATTTCCACTAAAATCAAAAGCAAGACAAGCAGGATGTGGATCAGGTCACATATCTGCATATCTAGACTAAATTTCCAACTCACACTTTCTCCTGGGAAAGCTGCAATTGATAACAACTGCTGGGAGGATCAGAGGAAATGTGTGTGTTTGTGTGCATAGAAAACACTATTCAAAACACTATCCCGTGGAGATTTAAACAGCTTTAATATTTTCTTTTCTATTGATGTTCAAGAACAAAATTATTGTTCCTAATTGCTATCATTTACAGCATTTGAAGCTCAGATGCAGAGGTGGAGCATGTCAGTGTGACCCTTCCCACACCCCTAAAGGAGTGGCTGGAATGAGAGTTATAATACTCAGCCAGCAACTCAAAAATAGGTGTAGCCCAGGGCATACATCTACGTGAGTGACAATTTCAGGAGCACAATTATTACCTGTGATCATCAATCAGTACAAAACTGCACTGGGTCCTACTGAAAGCAGCTGAAAACCTTCATGCTGGAAGATCAAGCTGTAGTTTTTTATTTTTTGAGAGAGTTGGATAAAATATTTCATGTTTCCGTTAAACCATGTCTTTACATTTTTTTAGAGACTCACATGGTGGACATCTTAGATAAACAACTTTCAAAGTCCAGTTTTGATTTAAGAGATATTTGTACCCCCTACACACTTAATTTCAAAAATAGTAGTGGTATTAGGAATTTCTAAACTGACATTAATATGCTGCCTTTACCATTTAAAGTTTCCTCTTAATCAAATGCATGTTTGCAGAGTCACAAACATGGGAATTTATAGCTAACTTACTATTTCAGAAAGCATTAAAAGCAAATTAAGTGTTTGGGCTTAAAACAACGAATGCAAAATTCCCAAAACTACTCCATGGTCATGGAAAAAAAAGACAGATTATGCTACAGCATATTTCAGCCAAGATGCCTGGCCTACCAATGGTAAAACTCTATATTATCTACACAAGACACAACTTGACTTGAAGCAAACTACTTGAGTATTTCTGTGCTCTTTGGGAAGCAGCCAAAAATAAATTGGTGTCACAAGTTTATTGCACCATTATGAAAAACTGAGAGCAGAGCAGGCTTGGTCTGAACTCACAGTTTCTGCTCTTACTTCTAATCCCCACTAGGCAAAAACTCATTTCATATGACTTATGTGCAAGGGCTAAAGAAACAGCACGAGCTTCTGATACTGTGTCTGCAAACAGAAGGGAATGACCACAGAATCCCAAAGCACTCTTCTGTTTCCACTGAAAAGAAATCAATCCAAATCAAGGTCACTTACTCTCTGTTGGCAGCACCGGGGGAAGTGTAGTCTTAGGCTTCTTGGTCTTCTTGTCAGTAGGCTTTGAGGTCTTTGAGGCATCTGCAATCAAAACAAATAATAAAATACAAACCCTATTTAAAAATTAATAATGAAAAAGCTGTCTAATAAAATGTTTGTTTTGGATCTTTCTGCAAAGTTAGAGGAAATTGCTGTCCTTTAGGTTTTTAAGAAAGATTTTCTGCACAGATTTGCTGGTGAATGTCACATTCTGAAAGGAAGAGGGAGCAGAGTGGGAGAAGCCCTACACAAAAAGCTGAGAACCTGCGAAAGCAGCTAGACAAGAGCTGCCACCTAAGCTAATAGGTCTGTTTTTGCTGAATAGAACAAAGTACAATGTGCACAAAGCTGCATTACGCAGTGCATGGAAAAGGGAAACATCATTTCATCCAAAACAATCATTTCCTTGCCATGCAATTCCTCTATTCCATTTTCTGTATGATCTATACAGATTTATCTGTTTGGAAAAGTAGCATTTCCTCCATATTTTTAAATCTTTTTAAGAAAATACTCTTACACATTGGTTCATTGCTGAATAAAAATGGCAAAAGAGCACCACAGGACTGAAGTTTGAGGGTGTTTATTATTTTCACAATTGCACAGCTCATATCCAGAAACTGGCTCATCACTGCAGACTACACCGACAGCTAAGACAGACAAAAAAGCTCCCTTCCACATGTCTCCCATATGACATAGAAACATATTAATAGAAGGTGCAACTGTTTTTCATCAATGTTATTGCAGGTTGAGCACAATCAGAAGGCTGGAGCACCTCTCCTATGAAGACAGACTCAGGCAGTTGGGGTTGTTCAGTCTGGAGAAAAGAAGGCTCTGGGGAGACTTGAAAGCCCCTTCCAGTACCTAAAGGGGCTGCAGGAGAGCTGGAGAGGGACTTTTTATAGAGGTCTGTAGTGACAGGACACATGGGAATGGCCTTAAGCCGAAGGATAGAAGGTTTAGATTAGATATTAGGAAGAAATTTTTCCCTGTGAGGGTGATGAGGCACTGGAACAGGTTGCCCAAAGAGGTTGTCGTCTTCCTATCCCTGGAGGTGTTGAAGGCCAGGCTCGATGGAGCTCTGAGTAGCCTGGTCTAGTGGAAGGTGTCCCCGCCCATGGCAGGGGGTTGAAACAAGATGGTCTTTAAGGTGCCTTCCAACACAAACCATTCGAGTATTCTATGATTCTACAGTGCAAATCCTAACAAGCTTCACTTGTTAGATTGTTTAATTCTGACATTTATCTTTGGAAGAAAGATCCCAAATCCGAATTATGATCTCAGCAATAGATGTATCAATTTATAGCTTTCAAATATTCAGCTTTCAGAGGATTTGTGAGTGAGAGAGCTGTTTGAAATTTGATTACCAGAGAAAAGTGACATAAATATTATGGCATCACCTATTTCAGTCACCTATTTATAGGTGCTAGAGCGTGAAAATTCATCTAAGTTTCCTAAAAAGTTAAAAGTGGAAGACAAAATCTCCTAACAAACAATTCAGAACAGGAGGCTGTGTGAGATTTCAGCGCAGACACTCAGATTCTACAGATTTGACAACTGAAGTCAAACATTCCTCCGATCTTACTTAAGTCCATGGTGTCAAAAGGAATATAATGATAATTATGGCTACTTATTGAGTCTAAAAACCAGCATCTGGGATCCCGACAGCAGACTGAAGAAAGGAGAAATTTTAGCTGTTTTTTTAGTTCACAATTCTAATTTAAAAATAACAGTCATCCCCTCTGCCAGTCACAGACACAGGATATCAAATGGCGCCTTTCCTAAATAGCTGGAGTTTGCTATGGTGCCATTCCGCAAAAAAACTCTTCTCAGTAGCATGCCAGGAGAGAATGAAAAAGACAGATGAGGCAGCCAGTGCCGAGGTAAGGAATGTGGTCATTCTGGTGCCCAGCACTGTGTGAGCAGTGAGCTCCTAATGCCACGGGTGCCACCACCACAGTGAGCCAGACAGCTGATGTCATGTCATCCATATCGTCAGGCAATGAACACGCCACGAGCTGAGAGCCTCCCGTGATCAACACTTTGCAAGCCAAAGTCTACCTTGCAGCCTCCCAGAGCATGCATTGTCCAGCAGGAAATGGGAAGTGAGAAGTATGCTAAGGGAGGCTTCAGGAAGAAAAGAATGAACTTGAAGGAGGTCAGATGACAAGGGAAAAATACATAGGTGACTGAGACATTTAAAAGATGCTAGGGCAGCTCTAGAGAACTACTGTATGATAAGTGTTTAATGATTTGATTCTTTATCACTCTGCATCTGTGGCAGTTAAGGTGTTGCAGTGTATGAGATTTTGCTTAAAGCCTCTTGACAGTCTTCTTTGATCTTCAGTGCTGGTAAAATTTTTTACTTTAAATTACAGAAATATAAAAGCTTATCAAATATCTAATACAGATTATGCTGTAACCGTGGTATCACAGAAGGTGCCATTAGAGGAACCAACATAATTAATTGTAATTTTATGTATAATCAATTCCTTTTCCAGCTAGATGAAGACTGATCTTCAGTGAGGATTTATGGGATCATACCTTGTGTCACGCAACATTAGGAAAACAAATAATAGTTTTCTTTTCTAGACCTCCTGCCCCAAATATCACATCTGCAACACAGCTGTGAGGGTTTAGTACCCAAGTTCTATGTTATTAGGCTTGCTGTTTAGTTTTGTATTCTTCTTAGTCACAATGGGAAGACTCAAAAGTATTCAAGGATGAGCTCAGCAGAAGGTGAGCTAGTAAGAAGCACATTTGGTTACTTTAAGTCCCTTAAATAACTTAAACTCCATGGCAGTTTTTTAAGCCTGTGTTTCACTCAACCTCACGATAAAATACTTGCCCAAGGCCAAGACCTTTTGGCAAGAGTACAGTGTCATCAGCATGACCAAGGCTGAAAATGAGTACCTCAGTCAGTAAATTATCCCTGTTCGAAGACTATGGCATAAAAGGATGGTTGAGATGCTAATTGGTTTATTTTTGCTCACTTCCACTGGAAAACCAAATGACCAAACATTAGTGAATGCAAACAACTGGAAAGTTCTAGGCTGAGAAATGTGCCCTACACAGTCCTGAGGCAGACTGATACCCAGGGTCTCACACTGAATTTCTTACATGCTCTTGGAGGATGCATTCAGCTCAGAAACAAATCTTACAGGTTCAACTGACTGCTCTAAAAGCCTTGTAGCAATACAGTGGGCAGCAGGAGGATGCAGATTATTCCACAAAACAACCAGAGCCCTTGGTTCTGTATTGTGTCTCTGCTCATGCCTCTTTATGGTAGACACTGAATTATCTATTGACCAAAAAGTGCAGAAGGGAAGGGGGCAGAACTCTCCATTTTGTGTAAGTGGTTCCTAAAGGCTGGTATTGGGAAAAAGGCTGGGGGAGGCAGCGGAGAGGGGAGGGGAAGTTCTAGGGAAGAGTTTTCCTGTATCCAGCACAATACTTACCTTCTACGACCACTTTGCAAGCACATTCAGCTTTTCCTGCTGAGTTCTCAGCTATGCACTTGTATTCACCCCCATCTTCAGGCATGGCCTTCTCAATGGTAAGGGAGCAGAGTGTCCCTGGTACAGAGGGAGAGATCAAATGTTACATTGCAGTTCATAGAAACCTTAGTGCTATGAAGGAACAGAATGCATTAAGTGAGCCAATCCTTTACTACAGGTGGTCTTCACTGCTAGAAAAACCTGTATTGTCCTTAGAAGTTTGACATCAAACTTGGAACCTTATTAATACTAAATAAATAAAAACACCTTGATAGATAAATTGAATCTTATTGCTGTTCCCTAGGATACTCAAAGCTGTCTCTGCAGCCCTGGACTAGTTAATGGATAAGGGTAGAGAACACTCCGAACAGCATCTCTGCTGCTCTTCTTTATCTTACAGCACAGAGCAAAAGTCATCACTCAGATGATTTTTTTCCAAAAGTGTTTGTAGTTTAGGACTATAAATAAGAGGATTACTGTCAAATAGCCATCTGCAATATTTTGGTTCAGCCTTATCTCTACCAGTCCCATGAACATCCACATGTAAAAGCAAAACTTCAGCTTAGTGTTTAAGTTTAAAAATGCCACTGAGAGACATTTTCTTTTTGTTTGAATTATTTAATGAATAAATGTCTGGTATTGTAAAGCATCCATTACAAAGTCCAATATATCACTGGCAATAAAATTTTTCACTCTAAGAAATCAATTTTTTTTCAAAGAAAAAAGCCAAATTTGATTTAATTGGGTTTGCAGAAACAGGATGCGACATAAGCTCTGTAGTTACCAAAGGAAGCTTGGTATGACCCAAGGGAAATACGTTTCCTCCTAAAAATTAAAACTCTGTGAACCAAAACAGAAGTTGTTCCCAGTAGGTGGGGGATGAGGAAGGGAAACCTAATTCGTTATGTTCATTTGTGTTGCTTGGAACAAAGAGGAACTTTCCTTCCCAGGGTGAACCCCAATTAAAACGCTCTATACTTTCCCCTTCCAAATATCCCTCATTAAGTGAGGGTGAATTGTGGGCTTGCTTTCTTCTTCCCCACTGGAAAGCTGGGCCTGTCCACTAAACACAGCCTGAGACATTGTGCTCTTCTACCCATTGCTGTTCCCTTGTCCAGAACACCTCCCACCTCCTCCACTTCCCTCAGTTGCAGTAAAACCTTCCCCCCTTCCTCTATTTGCCTTTCTCACAGCCTCTCCTAATTAATGGCAAGATTGAATAGATTTTTTTTTCCCCAATATCTACCCTGGTTCCTGAGATCTAAGGAAATTTCCCAGCATCTCTACTTGCCACCTTTATCTGGAGGTTAACTGGAGGCTGCCTTCTACCCTTCCTGAGTGCTTGATCCCAGGTTCCCCAACAAATGTGTCCCCCGTGATGTGAGAAATGGCACAGGCACAGGTAATACTGACCCATGAAAAGGACCTTGCAAGGTCCTTGAAAAGAACTGCCCTCCATCAGAATAACTTGGGAGTTTACTGATTCTCCTTGGAGACAAACTCAGTTCTGATATGGCAATTATGCTTTAGGCATTCAGATTTTCCCTCATTGTAAACCTGGATGTCATTATTCAAGACAAGTCTTACAAAAAACACTCAAATTGTTCCCAGCAAATCTGGTTTGCCAGAAACACATAAGGGTTGGAAGAAAATTATTTTTTCCCCCTTTATCATCCTCCACAAAATCAAGAAGCTCTAAATAATGACTATTTTCCCCCTGAGAAATGATGCAAAAGCTATCTCAGAAGAGGAGCACTGACCCCTCACTCACATGTGCTGTGCTCAGCCAACCACAGAGTGAAAAGAAAATCCATGTGCCTTCCCTGAGGCAACACTTCTCCATGAGTCAAGACAAAGCCAAAAATGTCACGAGCTGCAGTTCCATTCCAAATGGAGGAGAGACACTCGAAAAGTATTTTCACAGGCATCTAGCAAATATAAATTCACATGTCTCTGCTGTTTAAAGAGACAATTGGAGAACAAGCCAAAGATAACTTCCAGTCTAAGAATTTGTATAAATATATGCAACATGATTAGAAGAGTTTGCACATCACAATCTAAAAATGCTATTGCAAAAGGAGATAAACTATGGAACAAAGACACATACATATGAAGGAGATGTCTGGCCACCTTCCTGCAGGAAAGGAGTCTGGCCTGTAAGGACAAGTGAATCATGAAGGGACTGGAATAAAGCAGAATTTACTTTAGTTTCTACTGGAGTTTTTTACCTGCTAAGAAGCCCTTCCTCAGCTTATTGAAGGCTAATGTGACAGAGGGTGATTCCTCAGCACTCAGACTGCAGTGCTGCCCATACAGCAGTATGAGTTAACAACCCACGGGGAACACGTTGTCATGTGGCATATACAAACCAGAAACATCTCACCCTTACAATAAGTCATTTCCCACAGTTATACCAAAATCTAGAAGCAAATCCTTGGGTTTTCTCATGATGATCCTAGACTTGCCATATGCACTCTGTGCTCTTGCTGGTTTTGCTTTTAAAATCTAGCTCTGGACAGTCTGTGTGGGCAGAGGTCTGGTCAAATCTCCATTTGGCTGGTTTCTTTCAAGGGCTGCATCATTCTTCTCCTAACTTGCCCCTCCCTGCAGCAGTAATCTGTATCCTATTTCCCTCCATGTCTTCATTCTCCCCAGGACCTACATTGGAAAAGCACATGCAAAGTTCAAGAGCATTGCTGGGCTTCTTCCTGCCACCAGATACAATGGTGGTAGCCCTCAGTGGAGGAGTGAAGGGAAAATTAGATAATTTGGATAATTCTCACTTATTTAACCACTAGTTTCAAGAAATGTTAGACTACTAGGACTTGGTATGAAATTGGCCAATTGATCAAGAAGTATTGGTCATGTTGGATTGGGAGTATAGGGGAAGGCTGAGAGAGGCATAACTGTGGAAACCTCATTTTCTTAGAAACCCCCCCACCTAACAATGCATAAAACCAGGCAAAACTTGATGAGATTTCATAAGGACAGGAAACTCTCCAACAGGCCTATGTTCTGTGATCTAGAGCTACAGTGAATTCCCGGGGCTAGAGGGCCAAATGTCTTTCAATGAAGTATTTGGTATTTCCTCTGCAAAACCCCTTCATGACCTGAAACAAGCTTATTTTCTCATAACTGCCAGAAAGCCCAGACTGGTTATCCCAGTTGGGTATTCTGAAACTCTGGCACTTCAAAAATCCCAGTCAAATAAAAATATTTGCTACCCATTTTGTCCCCCCGACCCTCTGTATTTTTGAGAACCAGCCCAAAGACAATTTTTAAACAGTGTCACAAAGTGCAGGATTGGACTAAACATGAATGTTGGAATCTTCCACTTAGACACTGGAACTGGTGGAGCTCTAGAAAAAACCCGAACAGCCACAGAAATTGAGAGTGTACTGGGGGCTCTGCTTTAGATACACAAAGCTTTTCCCTTGAATTTTGAGCTATTAAAGGATTCTCTGACTTACTCAAAAATAGTGCAAGGCAGTTTACAATATCTCCAGGCTTCTACATTCTTTCCATGAAACTCCGCAAAAAGTCAACTTCAGATACAAAACAAATATACAAACCAACAAAAAACCAGCTCCTTAGTCTTGTTCCCTGCCCTGGCATCTTGCTGGCCAACCTCCTGATTCCTATCTGTGATGCAGACTGAAATTTATGCCTTTCTATTTTGTATCCCATGGAATAAAAACGTACTATGGAATATTTAGGCAATATTAATAAACACTGGTCTCTGAGAAATTGTGCCTAGGAGCCATAATAATTTTTAAAGAAACTCATTGGCTTATAGTGATAATTTCCTAATAAATCTCAAATTTTCTGAGAAAGTGCTAGTATGTGCTAGTATCACAGTCAGGTTTAAAAATGGGAAGTGGGTTGACATGGAAAATATTGACAACAGTTACAATGACAAAAGCAAAAACATGGAAAAAACTCATGAGTTTCAGAGAAGAAAAAAATACCAAATGTAATTACTGCTAGTTGATAGTTTTAAGGAAAAAAATGTAAGAAACCTAGATTCATGATTCATGAGATTAGACATTTAACTGGCAAATGTGTTGTGTGAAGGTAATTTTCTTAATCTTTACTGAAATATTTGTCATATCTCACATTATAGTGCTTGTAATTAATGCTATATTATTATATTAATGACATTGATTTAGGAAAAGTTAGAGCTGCCATAATAAAGATCTCCTCAAGAAGGTGACAATAGGAAATCACCACTCAGTCTGTTTCTAGTGGACCTCCTCTGTGATCAGACTAGGACCAAAGTTATTATGTATTTTATCTTTGATGTAGAGGTATTCATAAATTAACACTGATAAATTTACTGATGCTAGAAAGACTGTGGGAAAGGGAAAAGAGAGAGAGAGAAAACAGGTCAGTCCTCATAAACAATCTCATTTATTTGTTAAACTGAGTCCTATTCACCCAAAGAAAATGGGGCTTAAGATAGGGAAAAGACAAGCATCTATGGCAGCAAGGGATGCTGTATATTCCAATTTTAAGGTTTAATAGAGAAGTGCCAAACATGAGTTCCAATGTTGTGAGGTAAGAAAGAGGATCAAGGACCTTCAGTAAATACATCAGTAGGAAGGTGGCCTCCATCTCACTGGTGCTGATACCAACATACAGTTCTGCTGCCTATTTTCTAAACAGGATAATAAACCAACAAACAGCAACTGGAGAGGGGGTATCAAAAAAAAACCCCAGCAAAATAAAACAACTCTAAGACTCCAAGGACTCAATGAAGTGCATCATGGAGAGAAAGTCAGTAAGAACTTAACTTTTCAAGTTTCAAAAAGAACAGAGAGAGAGAGGTATCTTGGTTACAGAGTCAAAGCCATTCTATCCAGTTAAAAATATGTAATTGCTTTGCTTCTTGATTTAAAACTAAAACTCTTACAAGGATAGGTAGATGTTGCAATAAATTACCAGTGGCTACAGCAAACATCTCTCTTATGCTGTATTTAAAACTACACTACATGCATTTCTGGAAGAAGAAAGAGTAAGACAAAAATGGCAGCAGAGAGGGAAATGCAGCATGTGGCACGTGACAAACATGGAGTTGCCTCAGAACTGATGCTCAGATGATCTCCCTAGCCTTAAACTTTCTGAAGAAGCTTTTTTTTTAAGGTGCAAAATTAATTTTTTTTTTTAAGGTGCAGTACATAGAGTTGTGTTAATTACCCACCAAACTCCTGCTCAAAGTTAATTAAAAAGAAAAACAAAAAAGTCATGGCAGATCCTTGTTAGACTGGCAGACACAGACTTGCACGACTGATAGGAAGATTTAGGAGTTAAGTCACAAGAAAGTTGTTAAGGTATTATTGCTAATAAGATTACCAAATCTTTATGCTGCCAAGACACTTAAGAAGAAAAAAAATGCTGTTTAACAAAAAGCAATGCAAACTCAGGGCATTTTCTAAGCTCCACAGCCACTGCTACCTCTGTTTATATTAGGCAGTTCTTCTTCCATCTGTATAGTCACATGGCACTTAATCTATCCAAAAAAAGCAAAACAAGCTGACTTAAAAACCGGCAAGTTTGCCAGTTGTGGCTTGTTATTCACAGTGCATCTCAGTTGTCCAGTCTGGTACAGATGCTGGCTTGTAAAGCCCTTTCATTGTTGTCTTACAGAACAATTTTTGTAACCATGCAGGATGCTTCCAGGTGGATTTTCTGTCCAAGAATGGACAGCAGGACACTATCACAGGGCACTGCTGTGCCAGTGCTATACAACTGTAAAACAAAATGGGTCCCGCTCTAAAGAGTTCACTATGTGAGGAAACTTGTTCTATTCAGTCCTTATATGTCTAACTCCACTGTAATGTCTGCTAAAGCCTTCTTAGAAACATTTTTCCTAACAAAAATTCCAAACAAAACTTCAAAGAACTCTCCGATATTAAAGTCAACTGCCTCTTAACCATGCACCACCTAACCCATCCATATAAATGCTCTTATTTATGAGTACCCTCTTTTGTTTATTTGTTACTAAATGTAACCTTTATTTTGGTATTTCATTGACAAACCCCACATTAGTATCTATCCCAGGAATGTAGATAACTGCACTCTGGCAAGTTTAAAAGAAGCAAAACATAAAATCAAACCATTGACAAAATTGTACCACATCAGACTTGGTTGTAAAAGAAAAGTGGTGTAAGAGCTCACTTTGTCAAAAAAATGATACCTGAAGCAAAACATCACTCATGCCCATCAATTGACACAATACTATTTGGGGAGTTGTTAAAGGAAATAGAAAAACAAGTGCTGATGTTCATGATTTCAAAGGGAAACAAAGCTGTATTAATAGTTGAAATGTAAAATGGAAGGAATGGGACATGATTATTAGATGTGTTGTGAATGTGACGTTCTGTATAACGCTGCCCAGATTCTGACCTCTAGTTGCTAATGTAAACTTAATCCTGGAATCATAGAATACATTGCAAGCCCTGGATTAACTACCAGAATACAGCACAAATACTGCATAAATATGCCTGAGGATGAAGGTCTTTTCTAGAGCAGGGTTTAGTTTTACTTCTGCCAAAGGCCTCACCAATCAGAGACTATTCTGATCCTGGTGTTTGTATTCAGGCTTCTCCAATGGAGCAGAAGCAGGGCTGATACCCTCCCTTCTCCTGCACTCTAATGCCTAAACAACCTTGGACAGGCACTACAAACCCAGAGGAGACCTGTGCACAGCATTGTTTCTAACAGGTAAAGGGCTTTACTATCAGCTAGGACACATAGGCCAAGGAAAGTTATTTTCAGTGAGTGATTGCATAATGGGACGTAGTTTTACACAGTTAGCCTGTCTTGTGAACTTGTTTCACAAAAGTACACTTCTAAGTTTGACCTTCCTGGCCAAATATGCCACTTGTTTAATCACACAGGCATGTTCCTGAAACCGGTTTTTATGTATTTATCTTCACAATATATTTGGCACCATGAAATGAGCAAACTGCTGTCTCTTTTTGTCTTTTTTTTTCCCTTTTTTATCTTGCTTTGTGGGCTATTGGCCCATGTTAAGATGAGCTAGTAGTATGATAAGAAGCCAATAGACATGTCTTACTCTAGATATAGGATTTTCCAATATCCAACTCACTTGAGAATAAGTAAGCTATTATTTTGTGAGATACATCTGGAAAATCTGAAAAAAACCCCCTTTGGTCACCACCAAACATCATGGCTGTACAAAACCAGTTGCTGAAATGGCTAAGAATGGACCAATGGCTAAGAATGGACCAAGTCTATCCTGTTCCATAGTGAATTTTGTTGCTGAACACAAGAGGAGCAAGATCATACTAAAGAAATAAAAGATGGATTAGCAAGATCTAAATCCATCAAGGTGAGCTAGAGTCTGTTTGCTCTGAATTCCTCTGCTTCCCCACTGACTCAACCTTCTTTCAGCTCAGGATGATTCTAGGGGATTATCTCCAGGGCCCATTAAATACTGCCCCAAGGTTGTCCAAGGGAACTGCTGCTGAAGGACATGTCACCTGTGGGTGTGACAAAGCTGCATTTTCAGCATTTGGGGTAAAAGATGGAAACTGGGATTTTGGTTTGATGCTTGATGCTGCTCCAAACACTATCTATGAGACTAATCCATACAGTTTCCCTATTAAACAGTATTTCCTGATATTCATCATGGATTGGTTATTTCTCAATTCCAGTCTGTAACTCCAATTATTCCTTCCCTCCCTTGGTTCCCTCAACTATGTATGTGTTCCTAATTAGGGAAAAAGAGAAAACTGAATCTGTATGAAATCTGAAACTTACTTAGAGTAAGTATCATGCATACCTAGTTAATTACTTAACAGTTGGCATGAAAGCATCTTACAGTGGCAGAGCAGCAACACATTCTTCTCCAAGTGCCAAAGTTAGCAGGTACTGTCAGGAAAAAGCACTAAACTGACCATCATGCAATGCACCCTCTCAGCATACCAGAGGGTAAGTAATAAGGTTTTAAAAAAATAGTTCTAATCCTCATTCCATTTCTTTCCATTAAAGGAGAAAACTTACTGCCCTGTGGAATATTTCTTTCTAAGATCCTCTGCAAATATGTGCAAAAGAAAGCCTGACTTTGGAGCACTGATAACACTGACTACCTAAGCGTGATACAAGTGTAATAGTGCAGGTACAAGTAGAACACAGGGACAGTTTCTTCACTCCCTGCAAGAAGCTGCCCTGGAACAGTGGATTCCATGTGCAGTGGTGACCTTTGTTCCCTACCCCAATGGCAAGCACTGCTAACCTGTGACACCCTGAAGTGTTGTGACCAAGAGTCACCTCATCCAGACAAACTGGATGGGATAAGTCACATGCCTGGCTCAGGCAGGTGGCAGAGCATTCCTGTTACTTCACTGTAAACACAGCTACACTGGATTTTCAGCTCTACAATACCATTTTATAGTGTGAATATGAGTTGGGGGATTATAATGGTCAATTACTCAGATTATTTCAGTCAAGAAAGCTTTCTGCAGCACCATAAAGCTAAAGCTTTGGGATTTTAAGAGGCTTCACCATAGCTCAGAAGCTTTGGTACAGAGATGCTGTCTATCTGATGTACTTTGATAGGGAGACATGGAACTTTAGGATGAATAATTTCTTTTTCACTCTGAACAACTCCAAGAAAACCCTTGAAACCCTTACACCTCAGTGTAAGGCTGGTTAAATTGATTGATCCTGTCAGTCCTTTTTATAAGGATGGCATTTCTACTAGTTAACTTTTTCTCGTGTAAATGACACTTATACTATACAGTCCCCTCTGGTGACAATCATCATGTACTTTTAAGAAAAAATAAAATCATGTCACTTCAGACATATACCAGACACAATGCACCTGCTACCATTTCCTTGTCTCCATCTAATTACTTTGGTATCCCTTAAATGTACTATTTGGGTACCCCCACTCTATCTAAAGGCAATGTTTCTTCTGATTGCATCCTCTTTAGAAGAATGCTGATGTGTCAGTGCTTGGAACACTGCACGAGGATTCACTGGTAACACTAAAAATAGTCTGGATTGAATGAAGAAAGATTCAAAACTAGTGCAGATTCAAACGAGTGCAGACCCCTGTGTCAAGCTATAATTCTTGCTGTGAACATGAACTTTTTTACTGCAATATGCCAGACAGTGTCATTCTTCAGATAATTCCCTCAGTGTTTTATGAAACAAACATGAAGTAAAGAAGGCTTTTTTTGTGCTATTGATTGTCCTCCCTATTTTTGTCCCAATGAAAATACATTTTGTCTAGATACAATATTAACTTTTGTAAAAAAACTAGTCTAGTAGGATTTGATTAGTCAAAATATGGAATATAAAGTAATCATTCAATTTGAAAACAGTAAGTTTTCTCTCTGAGGACTTTTACTAAACTCTGTACTGTTTTGAAGTTAGTTAAAAGTCATCAGTCCAGGGGAGTGCAAATATTTCAGTGCTTGTGATGGCAACAGAAGCATCTGTGGTGGGGCATTAAATACAGTGGAAATCAGTTCTCAACTCTGATCTTAACTATGTAACTTGAAGTTGCAGTAATTTCTTTCTATGACATAACCCCTCTTTGCTTCTGTGTTTCTCATTGCAATAAAAAGCCTGAAATGTTAAACATACAGAAGAATTAAATTAGAATTTGTAAACCAGTAATAATATTATTATGTTTTCAATGTTCTAAATCCTTAAAGTTCAGTTTAAATAAGCATCATGTACCAGCTCCTTAAACAACGTTAGCAATGTAAACAGCATTTAAAAATGCAAGAAGTTCAACTTTATAAAAATTACATCTGCAGGCTGTTAAAGGGGAATCCACAAGAAATGTCAAACAATACTGTTCCTTGTGTACTCCACTGAAATAACAAGAAAGCTGCATCTGGAAACAGTTACTGACACAGGACTTAAATAAAGTATTGCATTACCTTTAATGAACTAAATATTATTAATCGAGAGACAGATATAACAGTATGCCATCCAGCTGGCTTATAATTCAATTAATTTACCTTCTTGGGAGATGACAATGGACTTCGATGATTTGATGGTTTTGCTGTCTAGAGTCCAGGTGACAGCTGCCGGGGGATCAGAGGAAATCCGACATTGTAAGACCAATTTCTCACCATCCACAACTTGAGCATCCTGAAGCTTCTCTGTAAAGGAGGGTGCTGTTCCTTTGCTTGCTGGTGGTTTGCTTGCTGGTGCTTTGTTTTCAGCTTTTTTCCCAATTATTCCGCCATCCACCACTGCACACCCATGTTGACAGTTTCTGTCGTTCTTCTCCTCTTTTTTCACTGCTGGTTTGGCAACGGGGGCTTGAGAATTGGGGGTCGCGTTCTGGGCGTCAGAGTTGGTGCGGGCGTTTGGCGCTGGGGTGCCAGCACTGCCATTCTCTGCAGGTGGCTTCTTCTTTGAGCCCAGCACAGACCTGAAATCTGTAACAGCAGGTTTAGGAGGTGGCACCTTCTCTGGTAATGGGGTTTTTGGGGTGCCCTTCTTGGCCAGCACAGAGCGGAAGTCCACCTGCTGAGGACCATGGACTTTCCTCTCCTCCTCTGACAAGGTCTTGGGTTTGACCTGCCGCTGCAGGTTTGCTCGGAAGTCCATTTGCTCGGCTGGGATTTCCTTCAGTTCCTCCTCAGAAAAACTTTTCGTGCTGACTTTCTTGCCTAAAATGTCACGGAAATCAAGTTGCTCAGCTTCCTGCTGCCTCAGGCTCTCCTCTGTGTGTTCCCGAGTTTCCACTCGCCTCTTCAGCACACCTCGGACGTCTTCCTGCTCTTCAGCTACTCTGGTTGCACTGCTGTTCTTTTTGAAGCCACTTGTTCTACCAAATGTTAGTTTACCATGATCTCCACCATCTCTTTGCTCTCCAGAGCTGGCTGTTTCCCTCCCACTATGATCCGAAAAAGAAAAGAAAGAGAGAGCCAGGAAAGGGGCTGGTTTAAAAATGTCAGGGAACAATCTCAGAGCAGGAACAAAATGTGTTTATAGAAGGGGAGGTTGATTAGAGGAGCATACTCCATTAGTTTATTGCATCAATGATGACTTCAGGAGCCATATAAGGGCACAAACAAAAAAGATCTTCTCTACTCTGGCTTGGTACAATGTGCTTAGCTTGTATGATGAAAACAATTTGTTGGGTCACATTTGGGGATTAGGTTGAACAGCAGCCAGCCTGGGTCTGTAAGGGCAGGGAATTAACAGAGCAAAAAATAGAACCCACCCATGCAAGTCCCTGGGAAAAATACTCACTCTCTGAGCATTTCTGCTGTGGAAGCTGAACTCTCCCGCAGCATCAGAGACACCTGGCAGCTGCATTCTCCAACTTGGTTCCTGAAATATGTAAGTGAAATCAGAAAAGCAGAGGTTTCTTCCTCTGTAACTTGCCTAAGTGATTGTGTATTGTACTAAAGCTGCTCAAACCCAGTGTGGCCTCCTGCTTTCCTATGCCTGGCATTGTGGTGGTGGACTGAGTGGATTTGGTCCCCTTATATTTGGAGCTAAGTTATCTCAAACAGCTTTTACTGATCTGTTGCTATCTGCACTGGGAACAGCATACTCCCTGAACAAAAATCAAAGCAATTTACAGCATGAAACAACTGCAAACAAACAAACTAAGGGAAAATAAATACAAAAGCTGGAAAATCAAGTCAGAGGAAGGGGCTATTTTGCAAAGCTGAAAATCTTTCCAGCTATGCCTACTGTTTATTTATTCAAACCCAAGCTCTTAAGTTTTCTAATGTTAAGATATTAAAAGCAGGGTCTCATTTCCTTCCCTCCCCCCTGGCCCAACCAATCAGCAAAACCCATCTACATGGATTGCTCCAGCCTGTACATGTTTATATTAAAAAACATAAAAGTGTCACCATATATGGTGCTGAGTACTTATTCTTCCTTTTGCAGAGGAATACCATGGATGCCTTCTGGAAAGGGCTCCCATTAAAGAATTCATTTAAAGTGCTCTCCCCTCCCCTGCAGCTCCCTCCCTCCTGCAGATATATATCATTCTTCCAGCCCCAAACAGCTCTTCTCCGCTTAACACAGGAGATGCCAAAAGCAAAATTTAACTCCCCCAAGGCAGCAGTTGTGTAACTATTGCCACCACTCCCCTGACTGCTATTAAAAACCCAGACTTGAATTGATTGAGGACTAGAGATATCTTTTATTAGTGAAAACACTTCTGTCCTTCCCAGTTTAAGCTTTTGAATGCACCACAAAGTCCTGGATGACTTTTCTTTTTCGAACAAAAATAATTCCTGCTACTGAAAACATTTCCTGGACATGAGCAAAACACATGTGTGTTGAGGGGGAGGAAGGGAAGAGAAGCAATTTTCCCAGCTGTGTTTTCCTTTCAAAAGGCCTGCTAGATAAGAGCACCTTCAAGTCCACTTAGCCCTGAAGTTCAAAACATGGACTCAGGACTGCCTTTCGGTTGTCTTGCCATAAATAGGTTGTCCTGTCTGTTTTTTAAACTGCATGGAAATACATTCCTAGATATGTTACTGTTTGGGTGAAAAAACTATAATTTCACCCATTTGTAACTTGCAGTGAAGACACACTGTAGGTAAGATCATTAACACAGATCACAGAATCACAGATGCAGCACTAAGTTTCATCCTTATGATAGCAATTAGTTTCATCACCTTTTCAGAGAGATTCCCCTTGCTTTCTGTTGTTTTAGAAAAAGAAACAGTGGATCAGCCCAATATGAAAATCAGGCCTTCAACACCTCGAAGAAATCAGTGGGGTTTGACCAAAATAACTGGATTGCAAAGTAAGGGCCCTGCTGGTAGGAACATATCTTACTTGACCTTAAGACCATTAACAAGAAACCACAGAAATATTTCCAACACTTTTATATCCAGTAAGTCAGAATATGTACAGTAGAAATTATTATTGCAGGCAATCCACAAAGACAGCACTGAAAGCCTTCAATACAAAAAACTAGATAACATCTGAGTATCAAACATAAATTGTCCAAGTGGCAGGAGAGGATCCAAGTCAATGCAGAGAGTAGTTAACTGAGCCCCACACTGGAGACCTGCCATTCTTATTTCCTCTTATTTGTGGCTTCCAGTTGGAAGCAAGAGAAATAGAAAGAAGGCAAGACAAATGGAAAGATAAATACGTCATCTCCTCCCAACATACCGATTGGCATCAAATGATGGCAGGGTACCAACATTGCTGAAAACCTGTTGTCTTGAAACAATGCATTTCAAATTATCCCCTGTTGCAACTATTGAACTTCATGACTTTTTTTCCTGCTTCTCAGAAGCTTTTAAGAAAAGCAGACACACACTCTGGAACTGCTCATTCATCAGTGCTGCAGGGCTGTTAGCAGGCTCTTGGTTTACCAGAAGATTCCTCCTGTTCAGGAGTTAAAACCAATCCAAAACTGACAAAGGAGAAGCCATGCATGCTGAAGTATGGACAATTTACAGCATACATCAAATAGTGAGGCACCACTGCTCAGTTTCTGTCATGACCATATGGCAAAAATATTTGCCCACAAGAATTGTGTCACCAGTGTGAGAGGTTAAAGTAACAGAGACGGCACTCTCCCAGGAGAGGGATCTAGGGATACTGGATTTGGTGCTGACCACTGTGAAGAATAATAGCATTTCTGCAGGACCCATTTCTGCAATGCATCCTTCCCTCTGCAAATTCTTCACATATGCACAGAAGCAAATAAGGAAGGCAAAGTAAACCCTTCTAAAGTAAGCTATTTTTCACAGGGTTTGGAAAATAAAGGAAGGGGTAAGAAAGCCGCAGAGCATTTTGTTCTTTCTATTTTTAAAACCTAGGGAAGCATTTAAAAATTATGGCAACAGTGGGACACACAAGTACCTAGATGGAAAAATTATTCACAAGGTAGTTTTTTGATCTTAGTTATGATTTCCAATTCAAGTGAGTGGCTGTGATTCAAGTGAGTGACTAGACTACTGGATACAAACCTTGAATCTGTGTCTGAATCATCACATCCCTGTTCAAAAGTGTAGCTTTCTCAGGGCAAGTCCTGCTCCCACTGAAATCAAAGTGAGGATTTTAGGAGCAGGAAGAACATACTGTTGTCTTCTGAATTCAGTGGCAGAGTCTAGAAAGGTAAGTTAAAAACATTGACCTACCTTGGAGATCACAAAATGGAAAAAGATAAACAAGCCAAGAAAAATTAAGAAGGACTGGGGGGTTTAGATGCTGAATTCAATCAAGAATAATTCTGGAAGCTTGGTGCATATTTTTACATTTATGCAATTTTAGAATCTAGGCAAGGCAAAGATGCACAGGGGCACTTAGAAAAAATAGAGCTTTGCAGTACACAAGCACATCTTCAAGCCTTTCATGTCTCTGCTGTTTTGAATCTTGGCAATAACAATATTACTTGTGCATCTTGAGCTTCTCTGTGTTGGCATTTTATCAACAAAACCCTAGACACAGACAGATCTTAGTGTCTCTGTTATTCTGGAATAATGATAGACATGAATAAAAGTTATGCTTAGGAGCTATGCTGTAAAGAAGTGTCTGGAAGTGTTGACTTTTGCAGGACTGTTCTGTAGAATATTCATGCACAGGACTTATCTTTAAAATGTCAAGGAATAATAATAATAATAATAATAAAACCCACCAAACCAAATAAAACCCCAGCTGCAAAGCCTGAAGCAGTTTTAAAAATAGCTCTCTGTCCTATTGTGGGATCAGTTTTCCCTGGAATGGCTTTTATGTTCAAAATATCTTGAAATACTAGTTTCTTGGCAGAATCTACTCAAATATTTTCACTGAACCTTAGATGAGACTTATTGTCTGCATGTCCCTAGGAAGCACCCTCTGGAGGAACAGGACAAAAAGCACTTTTGATTATAGTTGGGGAACACACAGAAATTTCTTACCAGCCTACCAAGTGGGAAACAAATATTGCAGAGTAAATGATATTTTCTCAAGAATAAACTGATAAGGGGCAATGAGGTTGATCCCTAGTTACAGCTGGTGTTTCAGAGCAGGAAACTGCAAATCCTCAGTAGGAGGTTTTGCAACTTTTCTGTGAGTTAAATGGAGAGAAAGTCCAGACTCCATGAAGCTTTAACTCCAAAGAAAGCAACTAATCTACTGGATCACAACTTTAGCTGACATAAAGCAGAGCAGCTCCACTGGCTTCAAAGAGGATGCTCTAATTTACCTCATTTGAATGTTTTGCCAAAAGCTTTTTATACCTGAAAGACCAATCATTTTATTTGCATTTTACAGCATTGTGTGGGAGAATGGAATGAGAAGGGGTCATGGTTTTGTTTTCTAAAAATAGACAGTGTGCTGATAGCAGAAAAGTTTTGCAAACTGTATATTACAGAAAGACAGAACTGAATTTACTGTTTAGTGTAATGAAATGTAATCTGACAACTGCTTTTTATATAACCTGAGTTGCAGAGTATTTGAGGTACCACTGATTTATAAAACAAATGTTTACCTCTGATTTTAAGCAGATTATCCAAATCTCTAAACAAAGACTAACCAACACTAACCAAACTTTTATGGAAGATGGAGTGGGGGAGAAAAGAAAGAATTAATGTCTGAGAAGACAAAGGTTAACAAAGCAAATTATTTGTTTAAGGAACTGCAGGAGGATTTGTGAGGTCTCTCATGTTGACTGTGCTGCTATAAACATTTTGCTCATCTAACAGTCTCTGTCCAGTTCTCACAGTTTCTTTGCTTACATCTTCCTTTATGATGTTCACACTGCATGAAAGAACATGGGGAAGTCATACTGGATATCACCGCTTGCATCACTGGAAGGATGCAAAGGACAGAAGGGGAAATAAATGTCTGTGTTTTTCTGAGTTAAAAAAAGCATTTTTACTTCCCATTTCAAGCATCTTGAAGGCTGTAAAATGTCCAAATTTCAATAGATGAACCGCAGTAGTGGGTGAATCTGTTCTTCTCTTTATAAATATGAAACACCATTCCTCTAGGCCTGAGACATAACAGGTTCAATGGAACGTTACTAGGACAATTAAAGTGAAGGATACAAATGTTGAGGAATCAGAAGTTTGTGTAAATTTAAAACAAGGACCAGGAGAGGCTACAATGACTATCCTCCTAAAAGACAGATGCAGCAGTCTGCTAAATAGCAAAAGGCAAAACAAAGATATATTCTAAATAATGATATGGGTTGGTAAGACAGAAAGCCAATGAGCAATCATTGATGGATCACAGTATGTCCAACACGTCCTTGTCACCTCAATCTAATGAAAGGAGAAAGAACTGCAAGAGACAAACACATCTTTTGTTAAACCCACATTTTTAAGACCAAAGTTTTAATTTGTGAGCAGCCAACACAAAAGGAGAATTGTGGAGGCATTAGAATAGAATTTAGAACTTAAGAATAATGGAGAAGAAAATTGGAAAATAATTAGCACTGGAGGAAACCATGCCCAGACTAAATTAAGGGAGTTGGAGAAGGAGTGACTCCCTAAAAGCAGCTATGCAACATGCTTCTAAAATTAATATGTGAAAGAAGACGCACATTTTATTTGAAATGAAAATGATTATGTTTAAAAATAGTCTACTCTCAACTCCTCTATAAACTCTTCAGTGAATTGACTTTTGTTTTCTGTTATTCCATATTTCTAACGGACTTTGTAGGAGTTTTTGAGAGGAAGACACTAAAGGCAGTTCTCCTCTCAGGTACTGCTAAGACTGCTTCTGAATATGTAAACACTTCTCAATCAAGTATTCAAGACAAATGTATCCAGCTTGACAGCTATTTAGACAAGACCATTTAGGGCTGAAAATTATTTTAGGTCTTGCAAACTTGAAATTGTACAGCTGACTTTTGCCTCCTTGGATATTCCTGAGGCCATTACTTCTCTGTTACTCACAGTACATAAGCAGTACATAAGCCATATGATGCCTAAAATCATATGGCTTTCTGTTCCCTGAACAGTAACTGGAATTTTACAAATGACACTAGTGCAAAACGAGATATCAGCATTCCCCTTGCTCTAATTGCAGCACAGCTTTGCTCATCATGGATTAGAAAAAGCCAACATGAATGCACTGATCTTTGTGAGATCTCCAGCTGTTTCTCCAGTAAAAGCATTACAGAATAACTGAAACTAGCACGTAATCTGTTGTGTTCTTTTCTACCTATATCATGTTTTCTAACACTCCCCCAAAAATTGTTTTCATGTGCTGATTTTCTGAAATTATTTTCTAAGTGTACATTCTAGAGCCATGATATTGTGAGGCTTCCACTTTGAAAAATGACGAATGTGGCCTGGATGATCACCTGATCATTTCAGCCAACTTCCAACAAAGTCTTCCACAAAGCCCTCTTGTCTGGCCTTTGTTCTTCCTGTCCTCTCTCCTTCGTTTTTCCTGTCCTGTCTCTTTGTTCCATCCCTGAAGTTTTGCTGAAATATCTCTTTCAGTTGAAGTGAAACCACCAGCTTATCATGAGAGGCTGCCCTTGGCCAGGGCACACATGCACTGAAATGTGGAAATGCACCAGCAGAAGGTCGCAGTTCCCACAGTCTCTGCTCTCTCCTGCAGAGGTGACTGACCTCAGTGAAACTGAACTGGCATTTCTAGTCCCACCGGAGGTACCGAGATGTTCTAACACCAAGTGGGGCTACAAACACCACTGATCCCCAAAGAGACGTAGATGCAAGGATTCAGGTAGACATGACCTGCAGAAATCAGCATTAGGAATGTTCTAGATGACCTGGGATGATTGCAAACACTGCAGTTGTTTTGAAATGAGCCAGCTCACAATTTATTGCAGACTATAAAGGGCCTAAATCTACTGGACAGCTTATTTGCAAGAAGGTCATGGCACACATAGCTCTACCTACATAAATGCTAGTAATAACACTTGAAATCAAGTGTAGAAATACCTCATTATAGGAAATCTTTATATTCAAGAGCTGCAATTTTCTAAAGTACTTTTTCATGGTGAAAAGTGAGCGCCTCGTCTGACTTTAAATACTGAAATATACTGAAGCTCCTTTGTATCTGCCTGTGGTAGTCTATGAAAACACACCTTCAAACTAGGCAACTACACAGTGACATGTCCATCATTTGGGCCACACTGGTTGGAAAATAAATTATAACTATAAAAAAAATAGCTCATTGTTTAGAGGCTAAATGGGTGGCATTTATTAAAAAATTCCCTCCCTCCTTGTGTTAAGGAGACATGAGTAATTTATTTGCAAGCAGGCAAAGGACAATTCAGACTAAACCATCAGGACTGGTGTGTGGAGCAGAGCAGAAAGTTTTCTTCCAGCGCAATGCATTCAAATGACCATGATGATTAAATACTTTTAATTTAAAAAGCCACAAATATTAGCCAAGTAAGGCAATATACCCATGCAGAGTAAATAGCACAGAGTAATAACATCAGTTTAAAGTTATATCCTATGTTTTCTATAATCACACAGGTGATCTATTATTATACCTAATATTCACCATTAGAGATGGAAAATGCTGTGGCACTTTCTACAAGATAAAGAACCAGCAAATGTGATTTTTCATTTAAAGGACAGTTATTACCAGAATAAACAAAAAATAAATTCAAAACAGTTCTTCCAGATTTTGTAGGAATGACAAGATGTTCAAAGCATCAGGGTGCCTCATTTCCAAGATACATCAGAAAAAGGAAAGTACAACTTGCATATAAAATTCAGATATTTCAAACATGGCCAGGACACATTTTTTCCTGTTAAAGGTATGATCTAAATCATGTGTAATGGCCCTTCCTGGTCAGGTTGTTCCCATGGAAAGCAGGCATCCTTACAAATACCATAAACAACAGCTCCAAAGTCAAGATATTTATTATGGTTTCCCTTGCTAGAAAGCCAAGTTGCTTTCTGTTTTTCAGAATACCAAAAGGAAATAATACTGCTTCATCTTTTTTTTTTTCTGAATCTTCTTGTGTTTTCTCTTTCCTCTTTGAGTTTTATTAGGTCTTTTCATCCTTCAGAAATATTTTGTTCCTTTACTACCCTAATGTTTCACATGAATAGAACAGAACTCTTGTCTTCATCAGGTGGGAATTTCTACTTGAGGGTAAATAAGCGTTTTCACGACAAACATACCTGAGCTGGATTTCATATTGCCCTGCATGACGAGACTGCACATTCCTCAAGACCAGTGTGAAGATGTCTTCATTTTGCAGGATTTCACATGCTGTTCCTGGCATTATTTCTTGCCCATCTTTAAACCAGTGAACAGTGGGAAAAGGATCTCCAGCAATGGCACAGGATATGAGGACATTTTGCCCAGGAGCTGCTGTCACTGATCTCGGTTTACTTATGAACCAGGGCTGAATACCATCCTGGGGTTCTGTAGTTTGCAAACACAGAGTACAAATCAGAATAAAATGCCAAGCTTGAATGTAACTACTAAGCTAACAAATTTCAGGGAAAGCAATCACAGGCAAGAAAAGTTATTTTGAACATGCAGGGTATAAGTTTTTAATCTGAAAATAAGTCAGGCTTTAGTTTTGGAAGTAACATGTTTGTACCAAAATTAATCATTTACTTGGCACTTTACTGGCTTTATCCAGGCTTATATTAAGAGCAAAACAAAGGGACTTTAAAGCTGCCCTAAAAGGAATCTTGGAGATTTGTCCTTATGGGTAGGAATAGCTTTAAGGGCAAATAACAGTACTGTGACTGCTGTGCAGTTGAGAACTCATGTAATAAATCATCATTAACAATTCCATAAAATTGCATTTAATATAGAAGACTGACCCTGAGGTTAGATCCCAGGGGGGCTTAGGGGATAGAGGAAGGTCTGAATTCAGAGCAGAAAGTGACAACAGGCTGCAGACCCATCCCTGGAGGCACAGTTCTCTCAAATACTGCAGATAAGATACTTTACATTAAAGATAATAAAAGTCTCTCACTGACTTCCAATAATTCTCAGTAATGACTATGAGAAAATGTCAGTATAGAGTAACATTAAATGAAGTCCCCTGTCACAAAGGTAGTGAATGCCCAGTCGTAGGAAGTATGTAGGTATTTCAGTGTTTACTGTGGGATTTACATCATATGTGGAGATTCAAAGTACTCAGATTGCAGAAATCATGTGCTCCTTACCTGCTATCACTACAATGTTAACATTAAAGCCGGGATACCTTGCTTCTAGATAGCTTTTCCAAATACTATGGGCTTCCATTAGAAATAAAAACATAATTGAAAGGTTTACTTCAAGTCCATAGCTAAGTAAGCCTGATAGTTATAATCTGCAGCTGCATTTAGCAGAAGTTTTGCACTGTCCCTAGAAATAGGACTCAGGAATGCATTTTTGAAATAGTAACATAATGTTCCAGAGTGAAAAGATTTTTTTAAAGCTGCTTCTGCTCAATATCCTTTTTAATTCAGATGCAGAGACTGAAAACTCATAGCATCCTTCACAACAAACCTTATAAACACTCATGTGCTTTAAATAGACACTCGGCCAGCACATTAAAATTATTTTAGCATTTTGTAAGGTGAAGAGGAACTTTATACCTTGAACTGTCAATGTTGCCTGGGATTGACTTTCTCCTACTTCATTCCAGGCTTCACAGGTGTATTTGCCTGTGTCTTCAGGAAACACCTCCTGGATGTAGAGACTGTACTCATTGCCTTTCTTCTCAAAGTGGAAATCTTCTGTCTCCTGTATTTCTTTCCCATTATGTAGCCAGATAATTTCAGGAGGTGGGTTAGCTGAAAATTATGAAGCAACACAAATCAGAGACACACAAAACTCCATCGTATGTTGATTAAGAAAATGATTAAGATTGGTTGGGGTTTTTTGCCATCTGATTCTGCAATTTCATCTTAAAAACATTGAAGAATTTCATTAACTCCTTCAGCGCTGTGTAATGTGGAACAGTCTGTCTTATTATTAGTTTAAACACATACGAATAAGGAAAGCATGTAGACAACAGAGAGGAAGAACAAGTTCTAGATCCCACAAAGGTGATTATCAAGAGTTTCTGTTATCAAGGTTCATACCAGGATTGCTTTTTTCTGCAGCACTACTCTTACCCCAGCTGACAGGAATTCAGTCTTGTTTGGTTCACCACAAAAGCTGTCACAAGTCCACCAAGACTTAGTTTTAGTTCAACAACAGGACCCAATAATAAACTTATGTTTTTATTACATCATTCCAATGAAGAAACACCTGTAGAGGTCTGAACACATTAACACTGGACAATGTTCACCCCCTAAAGATCACAGTAGACAAACCTAGCTTTTAAAGAACTGGTTCCTAGAAATATTATTTCCAAATGCAGACACCTGCTAAAAAGATGGGAAAACCCCACACACTTTGCAGGACTTAATTTATAAAAATAATACTGTCCTATAGCTACGCACCTGATACCTCCACGGTCATTATCACTTGACTTCCATCCATTACTTTTAGGTCAGTCAGGCCTTTAAGGAAGAGGGGTGCAAAAGTCTTGTTTAACTTGGCAGCCTGTGCACTTTCTGCCTTCTTGCTGCTCTTTTTTTCTATGAAGTTAAAAAGAATAAAAGGGGTCTTTTAATGGAATTTTCATGACAAACTGACCCTATATTCAAAACAATTTTGAGACAGTGGTTTTGTTTCAGCTTTCGGAAGGCAAAAATAACAGAAACCACCCAATATAGCTGGTTTGCCAGTATTCCAAGCAGAAAGACGAGAAATGGGAATGGAACTGTCCTTGTTCCAGGAATCCTCTTAAATCATTGCTAAGAGATATCATAGAGTATAATTCAGAAATTACACTCCTTTTCCCAAAATACATAAACTCAGGTGAAAAAAAAAACCAAAACAACCCAACAACTTGTAACCAACAACTCAGTGCCTTTAATCACTGCTAAACTCATATAAAAATCTTAAGGTTTGTTGCAAGTTGCTATTCTCATGATTGATAAGTTAAAAACATGAACTCACAGGAATACAGGAGTTGCAACTCTGCAAGAAACTACAAACCAATTTGTTTGTTGGATGGTCAGTATTGATTGGTTTTGAGTTCACCACACTCCTCTCCTGTACTTCAATTAGGCAACAGCTGATGGGAAAGTTTGAAACCTGAGGTTATCAATATATATCACAAAACAAACTGTTGCATTGGGGTTTTTAATTTTTTTTTTGTGTGTTTTGAGGCTGTACAGTCAAATGCTTAGTGCTGGAATTAAATTAATCACTCTTAAAATCTCTCTGTGATATGTTGTTTCCAGTACCCACAGTGGTCTCCTCTGTCTTGGATCCGGAGGCTGTGAAGCAAGACCATTTAACTGTGATCTGTGTGGTACACCAGACCAGGAAATACAGTCCTGCTCTAAAAACCTGAGCAAAGAGAGTTGTGAAGCCAAAGGAGTGATCATGACCAAATGCAAGAAGTCATAAATATTTATCGGTCACTTGGATACACTTTTTGGTTTGTTTAGCTTGCATTCAGAGCTTTTACGTCTTGCCTTTAAAATGCCAACCCTACGTTCTATCCATACATGAAAATAGCTTTTCTTTGCTTATTCCTACCTTTAAAATTTTCAAAGGTATATCAAGGACATCCAAAATAGTATTACAGCAACATAAAGTGACAGGCTGGAGAAAAACCATAATTCATAAAATTGGTGATTAGAAAAAATTACAGCACATGACTGAGCAAGCCCACTGAACCTCCCAGAGGCACAAAGTTAAGCTTGTCCCAGGGTAATTTGAGCTCAGTGTAAATTTGGAAGCTGCCTGGAAGGGAAGTCTTCCCTTTTCTCTAGCAAAGTTTTTTCTAGCCAAAATCTTGTCTCGCTGGCTCATGTCATAGGTCCTTTCTTGGCATAGAGCTTTGAGACATTGATGCATGTGAGAATGGAAACATGGGACTTGACTGAGATCCACTGGGATTGGTGTTATGGTCCTGCTACTCTGAAGTGCCTGATTCACCATCAGACCACATCGATCAGTCTTAGGGCTTCCCACAGCACCTGCTTGTAAGTGACTGATACTTTAGAGAAAATATCCATGAAGTTGGATGAAACTCATCTACAGTAATAAACTGCTGTGGTTCACCATATTTCTCTGTTTTGTAATGTTTACTCAGGGAAACAGCTTCAAACAACTGCTGTACTAAGCAATGTCAGCACATGCTCCTTCACTGCCCTGATGCCTTGCAGAAAATCCCTTTGTCCTTCAAAGTGAAACAGTTCTGTGGGGGAAAGCAGAAACCCATTTAATTGGAAAAAAGGAGGAAAAGAAGACAAAGAAAGCAGGAAAAGGAAAACACCCAAGAAAATAGTAGGACAGAAAGAAGCATAGGAGAAAAAAAGTGCACTTAGAAAAATATTGTTCCTGTTATCACCTTTACTAAAATAACTAATAACATTGCAAATCTAGAAGGCAGATATGCAATAAATGGAGAGCAGGGAAAGGAAAACCAAAGCAGAGGTGTGGCTCTGGACCAAGAGAAAAACAGAATTGGGTTCTGATCAGAAAAGTTCAAGTCTTCAGATAGGGATAGATAACAGGAGTTAACAGTGACCAGGGAACAAATTTGCTCATAGTGGCTTTAGCAGCAATTCTCCCAGACCAGACCGAGCTGCCTCCAGCAGAGCCCTGGTACAAACAGCATTAAGCCTGAGCAGCTCTTCCTCATCCCTCCCAACTGGCTCTCTGCTCCATTACACTGACCTGCCTGTTGCATGCAGTCTAAATAAGCAGATTTTTATAATCTAGAATGACAATACAGTATAACAGCCTCAGCTTATTAAAAAGACATGGGTGAGCAACTGCAGAAGGAAAATCATTTCCCAAAAGGAATTTTTCAACAATGCTAACTCCTCCAAAATACGTGCTGCAGAAATGAAAGATTCATGTACTGAAATAAAATCACCTTCTCACACAGAGCTGCAGAAACATCAAATGGAAGCAAGCAAATAATTCACAGTAATTGCATATATGAATCACAAACCCAACAAGTTTACAAAAAATGTTAGATCTCAATATTTCTAAGTTGTCTCAGGCAGATGTTGGTGAGGAGACCTATTGATATGAGTGACATGATGAAGATTTACTGGGGCTACAAGCCTCTACCCCTAAAAGAGTGACCTTCAGGATTAAAGGATGAAAACCAACTCACCATTGTTACTGATCAGTGCTCACACTTTGTAAATGGAGCTGCCAAATTGAAACAAACCTGTCTCACCATTGCACAAAACTTAAAAAAATAATAGTGCTTACACTAAATTTAAGCACTGCATAGGTTTGTGCTGATCTCTTGGATGAAGACCAGTTCTGTGCTTAAACAGAAACTTATGATGGCAAGTATCAAAACACCAGAAGTCTGTGGTATGTGAATAGTAAACTTAAAAGAATGCAGCTTAAACAGTACAAGAAAAGTTACTGGAGAGACAGAAGAGCTATTTCAACAGGGGAAACTGAATGTAATCACACAGAAGAACATTAAGATAGGTTATTAAGTCTGAAATATTGAAAACTTGAGGCTTAGTCCTGGGACAGAAACAAAAGCAACTTTCTGAAGACATTCCTATCCTTGTAAACCTACCGTATACAAATGCACATACACTTTGATTTAGTCCTTGAAGTGTTACCTGATTTCTCAATACCTACAGTAAAGCAGGAATGAAAATATCTCCCTATCTGTTGCTAACGTTCCTTGGTGCACAGGGGCAGTGAAGGCATTTTTCGCCAACAGATACAAAATCTGTTGTAAGAGCTCAAAAACTAGAAGCTGTCATGGCTCAGGCAACCAGTATTCCTATTCAAACGTGTGACACCCGGGATACAGCAAATATATGGCTTATAAGTCTGACTCCTTGGCAACTTGAACAGGCTCTCTTCGAAACACAAGCATTCTCCCCTACTTTTAAAATATTTATTTTTAAAGGGGATCTCTTATCTTATACTACTGTTGTTCATAAGTGTATATTGATCAGTAGCACATGTTTATTGAACAAACATCTTAATCAAAATATCACAAAACCAGTCCAATGCTTCTCGACTTGGCAGCAACAATTAAAAAGACTTTCGTTTTAAGCCATAAATGCTAATTGTTCATTAAGAAACCATAGGGGCTCATTTCATGTAGCATTTCTTGCTTTACTTAAAATTGGATACTGTGGACTTCTAGACTTAGAAAAAAATTGAAATTACCTACTGACAACTTTAGTTTCTCACAGATGTTTTAAACAAGACAACACAGTCAGTTTTAGATATGTTATTTAGTTTTATTTAGTCTTAGTCTAAAAGCACTGCATTTTCTCGGAAAGGACAGATACAATCATGCAGAGGCCAAATTACGAAGACTGGATGTTAACTATTTTCAAATTCTTCTGAAGCTTGTAAATGCTTTTAGTTGTTTATTTATGACATAGCACCATGCAGTGACTCAGTGTTTGTCTGATGAAGGCTTTAACATTTCACGATTTTATATGAAATAGCAGTGCTGTACATTTTCACAGATTATTTTAATATAAGGGCTTTTAATATAAGGGCTTCTTCAATTTTAGCCTTTACAGGTCTTGTTTGGAAAAACAGCAATCAAATTGATTTTGGAGGGACATTGAAGGCTCATTCAAGATTAGGCAAATAACTCCTGTTCCCATTTATGGTGAAAAGTTACTGTATGATTTTACTTCCTTCTGAAAACACCTGGCTAACTGTTTCAACAGGAAAATACTACAAGGAAAACCATACAAAAAATCTCAGGAATTGTTCGCAAAAGAGTAGCTTCAGAAAGTGCAACAACCATAGAGGTTCACATTCCCTGGCCACATCCAGGTGCTTGCTATTATCATACACTAGGAACTAAATCTGTGACTTGCACCAGGAACATAGTGGACAAGCAGATAAGAAAAACAGGGCACAAATAAGCAAGCTGCTAACAACAGGCCAGTATTAGGCTTGCTTTCCCTCATTCCTCTAAAGTCCTTTTCACCAAATGAACTCTGCTGGGGTTCAGACTCCAACTGTTCTCAGTGAGAGCTGGCTTCAGAGCCCATGGGAGGAGGAAAGAAGAAAAGGAAGAAAGCAGAGGTAAAGTTCCCAGCTCAGATACTGCAAGTCACTATGCTTCTGGCTGAAATATCCCCTTTCATAACACCGCAGGGTGTTTTTGCTGCCAAAACTACAGACAATAAAAATGCAGCATATCTGGCACCAGAAAGGAAATCTGGAACCTAAGGAAAATTTAGTTTGACATTAGCATAAGGGCATGACTTCATTATGTATCTACACATCCTCAAGCTTATTCAACTGGATGTGAAAAAGAGGAGATCCGATCTCTGTCGTCCTATTATGTTAATGCTCTCTAATCGCCTATAGCCATTTAATAGCTCCCTCATCACTCTTACTTCTTATTGCTTTCAAGATTCACCTCTAAGAATGAAAACAAGGAATATAAGAGTCAACACAGGGCAGGTTATTTTCTCCTTCCCTTTCCCTTCCCCAATCAACTTCTGCTGGTGGACTCAATTCCCCCCACCTGGATCACATCAAGGCACTTCACGAGGAACATCAGGGAGCACTACACAGGGTGGGCTTGATGAAATACAGGTACATTTCAATAGCTTGATTTCAGACTGTGCAACTAGTTTACTTTATTGTAGCTTATGAAAGCTGCCATGCTTTTTTAACCACAGCTGTTGGTTTCATGCAGGTCAAACCATGCAAGATGACAGAGAAGAGAATTATGATTTTCTCAAATGCTACTCACAGAGGACAATTTTTGCACAGGGCTGTGGTCTGGTACAACATTTAAGCCCATGTAAGGCATTTCTGGTGGGCAGTAATCTCTGCCATTTCAACAGGCTTTTGATAAGGCTTTACACAGGGTGTTCGATTTAAAAGTCCACCACAATGATCCCACTTATATGGTTCCTGAGATTTTTGCCTTTCCTCAGGCTTTAATATGCATGAATGTTGGGAAACAGCAAGTAATAAGATGCACAGCTCAGGGGGAAACTCAGCTTGGGAGACCAGAAATAGTAAGCAAAGCATGTAAAAGGTACTTTATATACCCACATATATTTTCTACAAACCTAAAGGAATACAGGCTTTTCCCACAGCATTCCCTTACCCCTAAGAGTTCATTTTTTTTTTATTAGAAAGACACTCTAATAAGCATCCAAGTCTATGTTTAAAAAAGCCTCTTAGTGAATTAAATCCATAGAGATTAGGGAGAATTTAAACTCTTCCAATTTCTTACAAAACCCCCCAGATTCTTAGCATATTTGGATGGCAATGGGAAAATACATACTACCTCTGATACAAAACTATTTCTATTAATCTTTTATTCTGTTTTCCTGTATTTGTACAATCAATAGTAAGGTACTGTATCTACAGTGACCATACCAAACTTCAGATTATTTATTAACCTGTATTAATAGAAATTTAAGGCGATAAAAAATGCTTTCCTATTGTTTGAGTTTTCTCAATCCAGGTTTTAAAGAGTCCTTACATAAATTTGACCTCTGGATATCTCCTCATTAGAAGAGTCTTAAACATTAGCTGTGGCCTAAGCCAAAATACACTTGATTTTTTTTTTAATTCAAGGATTCAAATTAAAGGTCTGAATTAGAATTTGGGGACTGAGTGGAACTGTAAACATCTTTATATTGATAACCAAGGGTGATTTATTGTGTTGAAAGTGTATATCTAAAAGAAAAAATGGAAAATTCATGCTGCACGGAACAGTCAACCTATTACAAGTCAATTGTACAATACACCTGTACCAGTTTAACCAACTTTTTACTTTCTAAGGTAAAAGATATAGATAAATCTATACCCTTGGAAAGACATTAAAAAAAGAATCAATAACTGCACTGTGGCATGACCATCCCCAGATTTGCTGTTGAAACTGATGTGAAGGAGAAAATCCAGATCAGGATGCAAACTTTAAGAAGGTTTCCAAAGACTGGACCTGGCCTGTAGTCAAAACAGACAACATTTTATGGACGTCATACATTCTAATAAACTTTCTTGTTCATTTGCCTACCCAGATGTACCGAAGATGTTTTCATGTGAGCTGCAGAATGCTGACATCTCCTGTTGAAATATCAGGACTTCAGCATGCTCAGCCCTGCACAGAATCACACAGTCACTGAGTTTGGAAGGAACTTCTGGAGAGTGGCTATTCCAGCCCTTGGCTCAAGCCGGGTCAGCTACAGCCCTGCACATACACACATATATATGCACATATATACACACATATATAGACACCTCCTACTGCACCCACACATGCAGTAACTCAGCGGTGCAGGACCAGGGTTACAACTGGTCACAAGTCGAGGACACGCAAAGAATAGAGTTTGCTGCCTTGTGTTCAGAACACCGCAAACAACTTGCAGTGTTTAGTCTTACAAGAGGTTTAATTATACTCGAGGAGTCTGTTTGCCAGCATCATGTGGTGAGCTGCCAGCTAATGCCTGGTCTGAGCCGTGCGGAAGGACTGCCTCAGCAACAATTACCATTTATGGTGTTTAAATATCATTTTGGCTCGCAGGCTAATAAGTCAACTGAGCTGAGGAGAATGCTTAACCCCGAAAGCTCTGTGTGAGCGGGCTCAGAAGGAGCAGCAGCAGATTTTACTGAAACTTCTCAAAGCAAGACCCAGGTTCACACACAACTTTATCTTGAAAACATCCTCAAATGTTTTCAATGTAAACAAATCCAGCTGTTACCAGAGCTCACGTTAACAATGATATCAACTCAAAAATCAGGAGATTTTGTAAGGCAGAAAACTGATATGAGGATACTCATCTGTCTTCCTGTAGAGTGTTTTTCCTCAGACCTGAAGTGATATGGTCAAAAAATCTTCTGCAAGTTTCCCAAGAAGCCCAAACTTGATTAATAATGGCATAAAAACCATGAGGCCTTTATTATGTTCTTGAGACATGTAGGAACATTTCTGCTTTATTAAAGATCTCAGATTAATATGAACTTAATTCATGAGAACTTGATGTCTAATGACCTAACAGTGTTCTTTACACACCTACCTCCCATCATTTATTTCTGCAGTTACAATCTGTCTTTTGTAAATGGAAGGTAAGATTTAAATATCCGTTGGAGATGCTTTCACTGAAGAGCTGGGACAACTTATAGTCTCTATGTTATGCCTTGCATTACACAGAAAAACTGTTAATCTAAGACTGACAGTGTCCTAAGCCTATGCTAGTTCAGGGTGGTTAGGGATTTACAGAGGAGGCAAAGTTCCACTTTATCTTGTCTGGCCATCTCTTTATTTTACTCCAGACCAGTCTTCCAGCCCTACCCTGCAGCTCCATTTATGTTCCTTCTTTCCTGAATCTTTCCTCTGTATCACCAGGTCATCAGCATTTTAACCTGTTTTGTCTACTCGGTTTGTTCTGCAACTGAGATGCCATCCCAGAAATCCCACTATCACGAGGTTGACTGCACCAAGGAAAAATCATGATTTGAGAGAACAGCCAAAACAGAATAGAATAGACTATTTCAGCTGGATGGGACTTACAAGGATCATCTGGTTCAACTGCCTGACCAATTCAGGGCTGATCAAAGTTAAAGCCTGTTGTTAAGGACATTGTCCAAATGCCCCTTAAACACTGACAGACTGGGGGCATCGACTACTTCTCTAGGAAGCCTGTTTCAATGTTTGACCACCCTCTTGGTAGAGAAAGGCTTCCTAATGTCCAGTCAGAGCCTCCTCTGGCACAGCTTCAAACCATTCCCACGCATTCTATCAGTGGATCCCAGGGGGAAGAGTTCAGCAACCCACTCTCTGCTTTCCCTCCTCAGGAGAAATCTCAATTTGGAGTGAGGGGTCAGAGATACAAAGTAGAGGGCTGGGTTCACAGCAGATCATTTTGCATTCAGCAGACCGAATTCCTCCCTGACAGTCTCATTGGAAGTTTCTGCAGCCAAAGTGGTGTTTGCTTTTGCCTTCAGAACTGTCTGCCTTATTAATGACTAACTCTGTTTGCTAGTTATTTATATCAAGTAATTGCTCCTTTATCACTGTCACAGACAGCAACTCCATGGAAGGCCTGAGAGCGAGTACACCTACCAAATAGATTTCTCAGGCAGCTCAGCTGGCCCACTGCTTACAAATTTTCCAGCATCAGATATCAGTCTGACTTGGAGAACTGCAGAAAAGGTGCTTCATATATGCTAGATCAAGCCAGATTATCTCCACAGTGAAAATGTGTATTCTGTTGAGGCGTTTTTTCTTTTCTTTCTTTTCAGTCTCAATTTTTTGTGTGGCTGCCCATGTAGATTTTAATTTAATTGCAGAGCATCATGATGTATAGAGATACTGCTTCCATTACAAAAAAACCTGGGCTGTGCATGAGGTGAAATGCAATGGAAACACAATAGGAACAGGCAATCACATAAAGCACAAGTGTCCCTGGGGATGCCACTGATCTAAAGAGTTACAGCCCCTTCAGCCTTTCCCTCCTCTGGCAAATCCACACTGGCAACAGAATTAGTTACCCTGTGGTAATATTAAAATAGTTCTGCTCCTCTCTTGGGGGAGCAATCAAAAGGATACTGTACTAAGAATGCTGTTATGGAATCCCTCAAATAAGACAAATAAGACTCAGCATGAGAGCAAGGAAACATTTGAAATTAGATTAATATGAAGGAGGGGAAAGAAGAAAAAATACAGCAGTGTGGTATTTCGAGGTAAAAGTTGGTTTCAGAAAGGAATTCTAAAGCAAGACTTGTTTGACATTTAAGTCCAGAAAAGATAAGGTAGTTTTACCACAGCATTGCTTGTGGTCAGTTGTTTCTTCTTGATTAATTTATGTTTAAACATGAACCTAGAACCTAGGTTGAACCTAGACATTAAGGAAAAAAGAAAAAAAAGGGTCTGTGTATGTGGACTGAAAGTCAAGCCTTCATTAAAATGAAGCTGCAGAGAAGCACTTCCAGTAGTGTACAGCTATACAAGGTTCCTACCCTCTGTTCTGTTCCTTTACTGCAAAGGAATGATGGATGCTTCCCTTAGGCAACTTCAGGAGAGTTTTAAAAATTGAGCTAATCCTATGAGATAGTTTGATGGCTGACTCTTTGAGTTCCCATTAGCGGATCCACATCAGCTGATCTTGAAAACATTCTTTGGGGTAACACCATGCCCATGCTTTCAAAACTACTCAGGCATATATTCAGTTAACAGGTTTTATATGTATTTTTATGACTTCCACTTTTCAGCTGAAACTTAGAGCACTATAGAATGTGGCAATCCAAGCTGTGACAGTTTGCCCTTTGGCCAGTGCAGGGCCATTCCCAAGTCTGTTGTAATAACTATCTGTTTTCTTCTATTCTAGTACATAATAGCTTAATGTTCACAGTATTTGATCACACCACAGTTGCTGTAAGGGTGAGGGTTTTTTCTTTTCTTTCTTTTCTTTTTAAATTAAATTATTATTTTTATTTCTGTCAACATCTCATCTTTGTTTTACATTTATAAGAAATGTTAATGCAATTTCTGACATTTAAATTTTCCTCATTCTGCAAGCACTCATCCCTCATTTGCATCCAAATTTGGTTCCCCTTTTAGTGGAAGTGATTTATATTAAGAAACTGTCTTTAGAATGCACTGTTTATGTTGACGGCACATCCTCTATCATTAAAAGCTTCCACACATTTTGCTTTTGTCCTCCATTTTTGGTCTCTAGCTGGCATTGTGTTTCACGTTTAGTCCTGAGGTGCTGCAAGAAGGCAATTTAAAGAAAACAAACCACCCAAACTTAGTCTTACAAGGATTACAGCTGCTGGGGATCCATACCAAGTGATGTACTGAGAACCTTGGGACACTCGTGAAAGCTCTGGAACAGAGTTTCTTTGATGCTCATGACAGCTTACCCCGGACTTTTCAATACAGTAACAAAACCCCTCTCCCTTTCAGTTAGTGCTCTGCAACCAATTCTTACACAGCCAAGTGGTTCCATGAGTCTACTGGTCTGGGGTGCCTTTTGGACATTTAATAAGGCTAGACTTGTGTATTTTGTAAAGTCATCTACAGTCCTTTATATTTATATTAGGCTTGAAATACAGCAAAATGCTTTCATATAAGCAGTGACTTTGAAAGGCTGTCACAAGTATCACTGTAGGCAAGTAAGACATCATACTTTGCTTACCTTAGGTAGAAATATATATCTCAGAGAAACAGATATGTAGCCTCTCAATTAAGTCTTCAAAGAGAGGCTGCTTATTGCAGTGATAACCTCCTTTAAAAGATTAATGTCTAAGAAAGGCCATTCTGAGATAGAAAGAAAAACAACCAATGATCTAAAGACAGAATCTCTCATGACTGGAGGAAAAGACTCCTACCTGAAAGCTTTTCTTCTACCTGGTTATATTTTACGGTCCCATTCACACCAGATGGAAGAGTGACAGGAACAAAACAAACTGCTTTTCCAGAAAGCATCTCCCTTCACTGCTCTGATAAACTGGTTACCAGCAGGGACTCTGACAGGCTTTCAGGTGACTAATCTGCTCGTCCAGTGATCAATGAATGACTACAGTAATCGGATTGTAAGGGCTACAGGCTTCCCAACATAGACACATGCTGGGGAGGCTGCACTGAAAAAAAAGCATGAACAGAAAGTGGTGGGGGAGAAAGGGGAACAGATGTGAAGTCAGGAGAGTGCACGGCTGGCAGGGAAGGAGAAATGAGGCCAAGAGCCAATAAGCAGGAACAGCAGTATCTGCTGAATAGCATTTGCTCACCAATAGCAGCAGTATTAGGCCTCTATTAAAAAAAAAAAAAAAAAAAAAGGCAGGGTGCAAAAATGGCATTGTGTCAGTATGAAGGAAGATGAACTAAACATGATACATACACAATATATGGATACACACCATNGTGTGCAGAAGACAAGCATCAGCAAAGTGGGTGGCTGCAGAGCATTACAGCCCACAGAAATACCCTGGCTGCCAGCCTGCCCTGCTGCCATCACTGCCCCCACTTGATGTCCTCTGTCTTGCAAACAATCAGTGATGCTGCTGCCTGGTGGGAGGATGCTGGATAAACCTCAAGGAGCACGCAGTGGGTCAGATATTTTGTTTGTCATCTACTGCAGAACTGCAAGACAGGACATTCTCCTATGAGTCAGCCCTCATGCACAAAGCACTCCAGCTTGATAGCATACCTAGAGAAAGCTGGGGAAGGCAATTAACTGCCTCTCTTACATAGAGAGACTGTTTGCACAATAAGACAAGCTTCCTACATGCAGTATTGATTTGGTTTGGCACAACTGCACCCATTATATGTCCCACCCCAATTCCCACTCTCTCTCCAGTCGGTAACCTTGTGTAGTGCACTCAGGTACTGGTGTGAATGTCAGGTGGTTAAATATCCCTTTGACATATTTTTCTACAGGTGGATCTGACCTGTAATTCCTTCTCAGTGATTGGTTAAAGGACAGAGAGAGCCACATATCAGAAGGCTTATCTCAGGCATGAAGCAGACCTGAAGATCAGTCACTATGCCTGGGAGTGGCCTTACCTTCCAGCTATACCAGTTATTACCAGGAACTGTCTTCCCTTTTTACTCTGTCTCAAGCTCAGCAAAGCACGAGCACCAACTCACTACACAGGTACACCCAAAGTCAATTAACTTCTCCTCACCTCAGTTTCCTATTCATAAAAAAACTGATTAAAACTTCCAACCATCCTGATAAAAAATGAATTAATATTAGTATTCAACTTCAGTATCTGCAATCGACTTAATATTAGTATTTGACTTCAGTATCTGCAATCTCCACCAGCATATAATCATCATGTATTTCAGGTGACCTGAATGTACCCTGCACATCCCTTTTTAAGGAAGTGGTTTGTTTAATTTTTAAATGGGATGCCTGGTGAATTTAAAAAATGGCTTGTATACTTATTTTCATAATATAGAACAATACGAAAATTGTAATATGAGGTGTGAACACCAATTCAAATACAGTAGCTTGCACTCACAATAACAGAAACAACTCAGTCATGAACATGTTGTTTAAAAACTTTAAAGAAAATTTGTGCTTCAACCCCAAAGTCTCCCAAATTTTTAGTTCCCTGTGTATAAAAAAAAAAAAAAAAAATCTGACATTTTCAGAGTAGCAAATGGCACCAGGAATGTCTATAATTGAATGTTTGAGTAACCTGGACCATGTTTCTCATCTCTCAGGTTTTCCTGCATTAGACCATTTAATCTGGCATTTACCCAGAGCACCCACCTCATGGTTCAGTTAGAAAAAATTCTCACAGTGAAGACATTTGTTAGGCAGGTTTTCAAAGAAGTACTGCTCAATCTCTGTAGTTCATCTCTCCCTGTATTTCAGCTGTAAGAAACCACTGACACAGGGAAGACGGATGTCAGGATTCAGTTTAGTCTACTTAGTCTTTTACGAGGCCAAAATTAGCTTCACCTTGATTAACTTAGTTTCTCCACAGACTACCTAATGGATCTACCCCAATTTACTCAGCCTTTAGATCACTTACTTAAGGAAGTGTCATCTTACTTAGGTGATCTGATGCCAATTTCTCACTTTAAATAAGCATAAAACTGAGTAGTTTGAAATTTTCAAGACCATGGCATTTCTTATGCCCCATCCATATGAAGTGTGGGACTTCTGTGACACAGTGCCAAAAGCCTCCTACAAACAGCTAAGTACCTTCAGTGTTTGTCACGCAAAACCAAGGAATAATACTGAGGCTGTTCAGTGCTGGACAGAATTCATCCTTAATAATGAGGAAGCAAAAGACAACCATAAATGAATCTGAGACTGATGACTTAGAAGGAATGCTATGCCACAATAATCCTAGCTAATTATCCAGCGCCCAATGCAAAGTACTGGAAAAAGTCCCACCTTTGTATTTAACAGGACTTGGAGCAGTAGCCCTTTATGGGGCAATGGGCCTTTAAAATGCTGTTTTCTACATTAACCCCACAAAACGAAATTTCCTTTGACAAAAACAAAGCAACAGATGGTTAGGTAACCAAAGGGTAAAGAATGCACAGAAGTTGATCTAGATAACACCTGTAACCTACCAGCAGGTCTAAGCACCATCTTGTAGTATAATTCAGACATGAATTGAACAGTTTGCCACTCACTATCCTTACTGCTAACTTTTCTGAGTTATCTGTGAGCTGAATTTAATTTAAAAAATAAAATTGAGTTTACTCTTAAGGCAGACTTCTCTCCAGGTGAAGTTTCCCCAGTGATCACAGCACAATGTTCCCTCATGAGATCCTTATAGTAAAACAGCAAAGCCAAAAATGGCAATATGAAGTGAAATATAGACCCAGATGGACTCCGAGATGTGTCCAAGGACCACAGTAGCAAGTTAAGGAAAAGCTGGATTCTGACACTGGTTGGATACTGATGATATGCCAAGAATATCCATTCCTTCTCATATTAAATAAAAGTTACTTGTCACATACAAAAGGAAAATATTTCTCTAACAATGAGTGAACAAACTGAGCACTGCATGAAACCTGAAATCCTTAAATCATCTTGGAGACAAAAATGAACTGGAGAAAGATGGGTTACAATTCAGAAACAGTTTTACAGGCTTCAGTCCAAAAATCAGTGTCTGGTCAGGAGAGGATTTTTGATGTTTTCTCCTTTTCTGCATGTGCAACGATTTTTTGCTGTAATCTGTTTGCAACAGCTGAGCATTTAGAGAAGCCTTAGTGGCAGCATTCAGAGATTCAGAGAACTCTAATACCAATAAGCTTTTGCTATAAATTCTGATAGGAAAAAAATACATGAACAGATAAGAGATTTGGAGGCCACGATTTTAAATTTTGTACTAGTTTTGGCAGACAAATCCACATTGATCTGAGTCTTGGGGAAAGTTACTGTAATCCTCATGGCAACAGGGACATAATGAGTTTTAGGGACAAAGCAGAGGGGACAGCTAAAACTGTAAAAATGTTGAACACGTGGGTTTACAGCCTATCATGCATGTTCTTAATTCTGCTCTTGTTCTTCCCACCCCGCTATTCCATGACTCCCAGAAAACAGAATGGGATGCAGAAGAGAGCAACTAACCCCCCATAATAATGGCAATGCAGCTTTCTAGCCCCAGACTAGCTAAAGAACAGGAGGAATCCCACACAGAGCAACAGTGACTTCGTAGCCTGAAATAGCCCAGCAGAGTACACAAGCCCAGGGAAAGTCTCGGTCACTGCTGCTCCCACGTTAGCATTGTATGTCAACCCTAAAATAACTCAGCAATGCTTAGTTACAGTAAAAGAAGGGCTGTCTTTTTGGTTTCTGAGTCCCAGTGAAGGATCAGCAGGTTCCATGTCAAAGACAGCTCCCTTGAGGTGGGCTCTCCACTGGCCCTTAGGTAATGCAGATGAAATGCTTCAGAGAAATTATAAGTGATGGCTTTGAGAACAGATTAGTTTCAGGCTTATTTTAAATCAGTGTTTTCCTACTTTGTACTTTTTTCCAGGGGTGGGAGGGCAGGGTAGGGACAACTGCCTTTCCAGTCTAGTAATCAAGAAATTAACTCTCAGGTTTACCAGAATTTGTTTGCATTTTAGGCTTTTATATGGATTCATATAGACAGAATAGGGGCAGGCATAGCACTGAAGTGCTGTAGACAAACACCCCAGAACATTGCCACACAAAGACAAATCTTGAGATCCCAGAGATTAGGGTACATTTCCCATCAAACTGCCTGTACAAATTTGGGACAGGTATAGACAAAAGGAACAATTCCCTTGGCAGCTGTCCCTCACAGCCTGTTGGACAGGCAGTCACCAACTATTACAAATTTGGAAAAATATCATTTACCCATGATAAATCCCAAATACAGATTTGTAGAGGGAGTGGGAGTCTGAGGGAGGAGGATTGAAGAGAAAGGGGATGATCATCTTCAGCCCATAAAACAAAGCACCTGTATAAACTGATGCCAGGGGAGATTGAAAGAATAAAGACCATAATACTGATGGGACTACCTCAACTACCTCACTGTTGAATTTATCCATGGAATTCTTCCTACTCTTGTCTTCATTGTGAACTCTGACCCTTTAGACTGTGTTTGTTCAGATCCTAGTGCAGAATTATGGCTTTCATGGACAAATCAACTATGTCAATTCAGCACCCTCAGATTTCTGAGACAACAGATCACCTTGACTGCTTCCTACAATGTGCTTCTTGTACCTTCACTACCAAAATTCCACTTATTTAGAGTTATACAGCTCCCAGCTGATATGTGACTGTTCAGAATTATAGCTGATAAATTCTGGTAACAGAACAAGAATATTGGCATTTGCTGTCATAATTGCAGTCCCTGGCACTGGTCTCTGTGCTCTGCCTTTCAAGAGAAAGGGGTAGCATCTGCCTCCTCCATAACACTTTCTGCCTGATGGATGATATTGGTGATCCTGCTCTTATTTTTTTTCAGCAGTGACAGGCCTTTCTTACACTGGTACCCCTCTCCCAGAACATGCATATTGTTTTACACTACACAGTCCTTAACCACTTAATTGCACATACCACCAAGGGGAAGGAGTTGACAGAAGCTTAACAAAAATATGGAATCCACTTACAGCCACCTCTGTTAAGGATGCAAGATGATTTTTGTTAAAGAATACTAGTTTACATTATTTTAATAATTATGATAGGCTGAGATATTCACCTTTGACTGTGACCTGAGCACTGCAAGATGCCTGTCCTTTGTTGTTTTCAGCCAGGCAGGTATAAATGCCATCATCTTCTGGTAGGGCATCTTGGACAGTCAGTTTTGCAACTCCATCTTCAAAAGTAGAATGGGCATATTGAATTGGCTGATCTGCAGACAGAAAGGAAGAGAACTGACTTAATACATCAGCCACAAGTTTCAAAAGCACATCTAGTTTTCAGTGAAATCTGGATGCCTAACACCAGCCACTATACTAAAGTACAGAGCCAAATCCCACTCTCTGGTGCACAGCCACTGCTCTCTAGTGACTAGAACCAGCAGCATCCCAAGCACAAAGTACTTCATGGTTATCAGACAGAGCTCACCACTACATTCACTGAGTGCTACCTTGAGTAGCAGCAAGAGGGGAAAGGTTTATTTTTGCATTTTGGATAGATTCACTTTCAGCTGGATAAGACAGGAACTGTCTTGAGTGTTTGCTTCAGACATTATTTCCATCTTGTAATTTGCCTGTAACTAGGTAAAATGCAGATAAAACTAGATGTGCAAGATCTGTTGAGCATGGAGGAGCACTTGAAGTCCTCCACAAGATATTCTGTACTGGAAGACATTCCAAGAGAGACAGAAATATCTGTGGCTGATTTACAGAAGAAGTCAATCTGCACTTCGGTGTTAGTCCTGTAACAGACAGGTGCAGTCTGATCTGTGATGATGCGACTATTAAAGAAGTTCATTTTAAGAAACTGGTTCCTTAAATTGCTTTGGAACATGTTTAAATATTAGTGTAGGTGGATTAAAATTGCCTTGCTATTGTTTCAGGAACTGTCATCAATCTCAGCCTTGCTTTCTGAAATGCTTCTGCAATCTGTTTCCCCAATATTAAATAGTTTCCACTACTGACTCATCTTTGGTTGCTTTCCCAGTGTATGCAATGCTTAAGAGGGCCTGATACCTGTGCATAAACATCATGCTGGAAAAAGAAATTAGGGTCATCTAAGAGAAGAGGATGAAACAGCAGAGAAATTGTGCAGGACTGAATCAAAGGCATCTGTCATTTGGGAGTTGATGGTCAAAAGGAAAGATCAATATTGATTTCACTGCCAAAATCATTTCAAAATAGGACAAAGCTCTGGTGTTTCTAAGAAGCAGTTCTGTACTATGAGGATATATTAAGTGATGTCACAGATTTTTCTCTCAGCTCTGATTTTCAACACTGGCAAACTCAGAAGGCAGACATTGTCTGTGCACTATCTATCTGCACAAAAAGTTTCATTCTGAAATACAAACATGTGCCAAAATCAGCATCATCCAATACTTGCATATATTATAAATTGCGGTAGATGGTCTTATTCCTTCACTTACAAGCCATCTGTTTGTTAAGTTATCAAATTTTCCATTGCATTAAAAATTGGAGTGAATATTCAATCAGCTATCCAGAAAACTTCAATTTTTGCAACATAACTTTTGCATGTAGGGATAGCACTGCACTCACATATGTAGATGCAGACAGAGCTAAAGCCCAAGCACACAAAGCTTTCTGTAAGAGGACATGGGGCACTTGCCGGTCCATCTATAGAATATCTATCCTTTCTGGGATTCTGACATTGAAACTGTTGGTGGGGCCAAATGATGCAATGATGCCACATCAGAAATGCACTCGAGATAAAACCTCCGCGATCAAAAATGGAAAAATGCCTTTTTATTTCTGTTGTAAGTAAGCAAATTAATAGGGTAAGTGTTCTGTGTGGAAAAATAAAATGTGGACTCCTTCACTGTGTCCTCAAATTTTGTCAGGGCCCTTTTTCACTGCAGCTCCCAACAACACTCTGGTTATTTTTTAGCAGTATTCACAAAATAGTGAATTCACTTACAGAAGAGCCTTTTCATTAGACCCCAGAAAAGAAACACAAGCATATAAGCCCCCTGCAGCAAGATTCTAAGTTATATCCATAGTACTTATATTTTGATGTAATAAAAACAACTCTCCCAGTAGTGAAATGTTCCCTTCTCCAGAGGCAGAACAGTCAAACCTCCACGACAGCTTGGCAGCAGGAATAATAACAAAAAATACCTTTCTGCTGGCATGTTATGCCTGAAGAAAGGAAATTTTCCCCTGGTCCATTTATTAAAAGGTTTCTGGACAAATCACAAAGCTATCCTAAAACCAAACACTACTCAGAGAATTGTTATGCTAAAGTCATGGTCATACTGTTTTTAAATTCAGCAAAAAGAGGTTCAATTCAAGTCTGGAAAAAAACAACTCAGAAAGCAATACGAATAGAAAGATACTTAAAATAGCAATACGCTCCTTATTCCTGCAATTGAAAAAGAAGTTACCTGTAAAATACTTAAGGAAGATAAAATAAGTTGCAGTGACACACTGAAGTATTGTCAAGAGAGCACACGCAAAAAGTTATTTATAAGGCTTTGGTGAGGCCAGAACTAAAACATAAGAAGTTTACTTTCAGGGAATGTGCCAGCAAATCAGTGAAAATTCAGAAAGAAACTTAAAATAAAGGTAGAGTGAGAGCAACAGGACAAAAGAACCATCTTGAAAAAGCTGGAGAAAAGCTTTAATGGTAGAGTTGCAGAGAAGAGTAAGAGCTCTAATAAATTTCATAGCTCAGTCAGGTACTCTTATTTGTGCAGTCTCTATGAATATGGAAAGGTTTTCATCCTCACAAATGCTGAGATATAATGACAGACAATGCAGAGCACACACCATCTACTTTTTGTCTCAGTTGACCTGAAAGAGAGGTCACTCTGCATAATGCTTGGAAAATATTGTGAACTCGTATGTAGTCACAGCTGGTAAAAATTATTGGTATCTAAAGTAGTACTTCTACTTGCACAAGAAGTTATTGCAAGGTTTTTCGTTCTCTGGTGTTTTGGATTCCTTGGAGATTGCAGGAAGGCAGATTGGACACTGTGCAGGCTGTTCAGTATCTAGAGATGGCCAGCCTGGAAGGGAGACTGTCCTGGTTTCTTCCTTTTTTTTTTCCCCCTCCTATTTGTTTCTCGAAGCAGCCTTCTGTTTGTGTTTCTTCTGATTTGATAACTTGGCCTTTACATTCATTATTTCAGCAAGATATATATCCTTTCCTCACAATCCTGCTCAAAAATTAATTCTGGCTTGTGATCACTGTCATGCTTGGGACATACTTTGCATTTGATATTTTCTAGTGAACTTTACCATCCTGTCCCATATGATTTTTTTTTCTGTGGAGCTCTGCAAAAGTGCTGTGTTTTTTAACAGCAGCATGATTGCTCTCAGCAGATTGCTTTTTCCTGTATCACAGCCAATCGGTTGTGAATATAAAAAGCTTTATATTCCAAACATGGACTGCAAATGCTAACACACCTTTTTTTAAAACAAAATTTGTCTGCCTGCCTCAAATTATATACTGTGAATATACTGTTTTCTTCATATGGTCAGCTGATGAAAGACTCCACCAAAAACCCACTGTTATGTCTGCTCAGAGTAATATTTCAGGACCAGACACACAACTTTCTCCTTTATTTGATCATAGATATAAATATGAGAAATTCATAGCACCCAGCTAGCTGGTAGACAGGAAGGAAATGTTTGCATTCAAATGGATATCCAAATAGCCAATTTGATCCTTAAGTAAAATAATGATCCTAAGAGCGTACATGGAATTATCAACATTAAACAGTTGTTTATAATCCATTCCAGTTTGTATCAGAATGCTATATAAATAGTTATGTCTCACAATCAGATGCAAGGCATAGAGCATTAAACTATAGTCATATGCTTTAGGAGCCTGGAATGAAAGTCATGTGCTTTTGTCTTTAGAATAAGATATGATGTCCCTGATTTTTATTATTATAGTTCCTTGTGCTCCTGTTATTCAGACTCATCACTGCCTTTTACTTTAAGAGCAGAGTTAATACACTGAACTTTTACAGAACCCTAATGGTTTGAAATCCAACTAACTACCAAAAAAAAAAATCCACCTGCATTTTCTCTTCATGATATTGATCCACCTGCAGTTAGAAGCTTGGATGCAATATAAACATGGTCATACCTGAGCAGGGGCAGACTTACATGAGATCAGTGAGAACAAAGGTCAGTGTAGAACAAACATCATGAAAAAAGGCAGGGAGGCACAGTGCATCACAGAAACATGTTGTGTATTTATCTCTAAGCTGTATTGTTCAGGAGACAACAGCCTCCTAGTTAGCACAGCAGAACATGGTTACATAAACAGAGACTCTGTTTCTGTGCCTGATGAACTGTAAGTCATTTGAAAATCAACCCAAAGTCAGTTACCTGAGACAGGAAGATGCTCTGCATGTGAGGATAACTGAGTATAAGTAGATCATTCAATGACTGAGGGAACACTTTATGACCAAGGATACCCTTTTATAAAGATGACATGACTGACCCTGAGCTGCAAGACAATTCTTGTATAGCCCAGTAATGATTCTACTCACATCTGCAAAGGAGGAACTTCAGAGTAGCCTTTAGAGAGAGGAACAAATTTTGTCCAGCGGGAGAGTGTCAGAACCTTTACTCACATGTTTTGTGTTGTAAATAAAGCATTGGCCTTTCTAACAGGGTTATTAGGAAGGTGAGCAGACCATGCTGTGGGAACAAACCAATCTCAAGGTCACAGTTCATTTGCCCTGCCACCTTTTTCAGTTATCCCACTTACTCTGAATGACTAAAGAAAAGTAGAGTTCATGTGCAAATAATTAATTTTAAAATAATCCTGGAGGAAACATCTTTATGGCAAAGTATGCTATTCTTTGTTTGTAATCACACACACACAAAGACAGCCTGAGAAAATCTGCAAAAAAATCAATTGCACTTCAGGAGTGAAAGAGCTGATCAAGGGTTAAGCTGCATAAATTTGTCTAGTGTTTAATAGACATGGCTTTAAATGGAAAGAGCCCTTAGCCAAAGCATGTAGTGCCTGGATCTCTGAAATCTTTTGGAATATAAGCAAAACTCTGATGTTTGGGCCTAGCTCTGGTAATAAGAGGAAGTTAAGGAAACTTGACTGTTCAGTTGTGTAACGAGGGCATGGTAGGAAATTACACAGTTTGATTAGAATCTCAAGGAGCAGAGAATTTGTAGCAGAGAAACAACCAAAAGAGCCATGGTTTCTAGATTTTGGGAACGTAGCTGCTAATACCAATTATAACCTGCCCAGCTGATGGAAGGCTGGAATCGGGCACTGGTTTCCTTCCTACCCTAGAGAGGGATACACCGCACTTACGTTGTTTAGAACGTATTACTCCTGCAGGAGTAAAACCCACCTGGGCACAGCCTGGTCACCAGCGCTCCCTGCTGGACACACCGCGGAACTGCGGCAGCACAAACCCTGCTCCTACCACCCGTTAAATTAGCACAGGATGTGAGTGTAAGTAAATTTTCTTCAGGTGCCCCAGGGGGGTTGTATTAGGGTGATTTAGAACGCTTTGTGCTGTATTCAGTCTGTGGGCGTCAGGTGTTGCAGAGCAGGGGATTCCTTACCATTGAGAAGCCATGTGATGTGAGGCACAGGGACCCCTCCCACATGGCACTGCAGCACGAAGTCTTGCCCTTCGCTCACCGTGCAGCCTTTCAAGACACTGGAAAAGCATGGAGCAACCTCTTCAACTTTAGGCCCTTTAAAACCAAAATGAAAACAGTTCCTTTAACCCAAATTGATGAAATGAGCTTTACCACTTGGTGACTTTTTCTAGATGTGCTTAGGTGACGTGGCTGGGCTAACCACAGTGAAATGTTTTATTGAGGCAGAGAAATCATTTTGAGCAGTGGACTGATATAAAGAAGAGGTTTTTCTATCATCCATAAGGCAGGTGTTGCCAGCCCTCAAGCTCTATATTAGGTAGTGGTTTTCTATGCCAGAATCCACCCTTTGCAGCCAATCACTAGAAGTGTATGCAGCATATTTCCAGAGAGCTCGGCACAAAGAAGAGGAAAGATAATTTTTCTCTCCTCTTGTCTGTCTTCTCCCAGTCCCTCTCCCAAATCTCCCCTGGCTGGTAGTGAGAAACAGGGAGACTTAAGGATGCAGTTTTTAGGTCTCTCATGAGACAGAAAGAAAATATCTTGGGTATTCTAGTTTAACTTCAGGCACAGCAAAATGCTGCATAAACATGATCATAGATCCAGGACAAAACCTAAAACCAGGTGTAAACATTAGAATTGAGGACAGGAATTGCTGGAGGCCAACAAATTCTTCAACCAGACTAGTAAGACAGTGCCTTCAAGCTGAAAATTATTTGTCACTGGGACGTGTGCTTGAATTTAGCAAAATGCAATTCTCATTCCTTCCCCTTTCTTCTTTTTAGCTTTACTGCACGATTGTTTTGTGCTTGAAAAACATTTCAAATTTTCAGTGTTCTATAGAAATGCTAAGCAACTTCAAAAGAACTAAATGCAGAACAACAAAATCTTTGACAACCTGAATTAAATACAAGCATTAATAGAAAACCTGAGTAAAGAATAGGCCTCCCTTGGTACAAACAATCGTTAAGATGGTTTTAGCTATACAAACACCAAAAAACCTGGTAAGTTAGAAGGGAAACTGATGCAAAAAGTGCCTTGCCAGCTGTCCCACACCACATTACTCACAGAGGTAGGAATATGAATTAACCTGCATTGAGAAGTCAAATAAAAATTATGTGGTCACCACCCTCTGACAACTTAAAAAAGCCCAGCCACAGTTTTCAAAGTGCAGATGGGCTCACGACAGTTACTTACTCCTGACAGTTAACAACCAGCTGGTGGAAGTCTGGCCTTTGGGGTTGACAGCTGTACAGCTGTAAGATCCACTGTCCCTCAAACAGGCTTTCTTCAGCCATAGGCAATGAACCCCATCTTCTTCAAATATTTGAACATCTTCTCCAGCTTTAATAGGTCCACCTTCTTTGAACCACTGCACTTCTGGTTTTGGTTTTCCTGAAACTAGACAATCAGGCATTTGGATTTTTATGAACAGGTATTCCCCTTAGTGTAATTCCATTATTTATTTTAGTGCAAATTAGGTAAAATTTACACATACATAATTATAGAAACCTTAGTGGACAATACACAGAACTACTGTAATACAGTCAGTTTGATGTCCCTGATCTTCTAAAATCTCTTGACCAGTCCATCTTTTAAAATAACAAATATTTGCTATTTTATCTGAAAAAGAGCTAGCTGAAAATTGTTCTTCTAAAAACAGACAAAATGGGTGTGATGAGGTATCAGAGGAGAAAGAGAAACTGCTCCCCATTCCTTCCTACCTTACTAAATTGGTTTCTCTGAGCATCTACCAGTACTTTGCAATCCACAATACTACTACTGAGGTTATTTATCCTAGGAGTTCTCAGCCTGCAGAAGAGAAGGCTCAAGGGGAATCTCACTGATGTATACAAATATTTGAAGAGAAAGCATAAAGAAAATGTAGCCAGGCAATTTTTGGTGGTGTCCAGTGACAGCACCAGAGGCAATGAGCACAAACTGAAACACAAAAGGTTTTGTGTGAACATAAACACATCTTTACTGCAAGTGCTACTAAGCCCTGAGACTGCCCAGAGAGGTTGTGGAGTTTCCTATCCCAGAGATACTCAAAGGTCACCTTGGATATAGTCCTGGAACATCTGCTTTAGGTGGTGCTGCATGAACAGGCAGGAGGCCCTGATCACTGTTTGCAGAGAGGATTCACAGGAGAGTTTCTTGGATTGCTCATAGAAGTCCATTAGGGATGTTCCACTGTAACTCCCTGCAGAAACCTTGCCCTTGGAGATAATTATTATTTTGTGCTTTGCGTCCAAAGCCAAATGAAAAGGCATTCACTGGCTTCAATAAAAACTGAATGATCTTCTTTCTCTACAACAGGGACTATATTTCCTACCTAACAGGATCATGGATTAGTTAAAGCTTGCAAAGTGCTTTAGATGCTCTAACAGAAAACAATTCATGCTTTTAGTACTAATGTACCTGAAAAATAAACGATTCAAAAGATGCCATGATCTTTGGTATTTTTTCACCCCCCCCTTACTCTCTGAGCTTGTCATATAAATTGTATTCTGTACTCATGGGGAGAGAACTATCAGGAAATGAAATAAATTACCATGGATGTTTGTGTGATTTTTTTTTTCCCCTCCAGAGACATAAAATCCAATTTCTCTCTCACTTTGGGGAACACTTTAAAGTGCGAATATAATTTGAAAAAAAATAGCAAAAAAAATGCTTCCAAATTAATTTCTACTAAAATTAGAATTAAAAAAAAAAGAGATGTTTTCCAAATCTACTCTCCATATTTAGCAAAATGCAGCTGTTGTTACTCTTCTGAGAGGTTAAAACCCAGTCAAATGTTGTGGACCAAACTTTAAATCTCCCTTTTAATTCTGACTTTATCATTTCAGCTGTTTGGAAGCACTCAGATCAAGTTGACCAAATATGAGATGTAAAATTAGATGCCACAAGGGAAATGCAGTGACTGATTGTATTTCCTTATCTGATAATTTTTTTGGCTCAAGGGCAGTATAACTAATTGCAGTTCTGGAAAGTGTACCATCCATTTTCTCTCTTGCACCTTCATATAAAAGGGCCTAAAACTACCTCCTAGAAAGAGCAACAATGGTTATATCTGTGGAAATCCCAGATGAGAGAGGAGATGGACATTGTGGTATCGGATGGTTTGAAAATGTCATTAAAACAAGTATTGTGGAAATAGCACTGGATTCTGCATCTATTTCCAGTAGGCTTTAGAAGGAGAACTTGCTAAGAAAGAGGAATTTCTTCCCCATTTCCACACACAGAAGGGGAAAAACCCAGGGGCTCTGATAACTTTCATGCCTTTACCTTTGCTCTTGAATTTAATGTCCTGGCCTTCTGATGCTTCCAGGCTCCGTGGATGGCTCTCAAACTGAGGGAGAATTCCCAGAGGCTCCCTCTTCTCCTCCACTATAGCCTTCTGGGCTCCAGATCTGTTTTCTGCTTCTCTACTCCTTGGACTGGCTTGCCTTGTCAGAGGTGGAGTTTGTTGAGCTGACATCAGGAGCTGCACAGCCCTTTTCCTGTCTTCACCCTGTCTGATGGAAGTGGCCTGGGGTTCTGCCTTTGGTTCTGGGTGCAGTTTGACAGCTTGTAGGGTGATGGTGCTTGAAGTTTTCTGCAAGACTGGAGGTCCCTTTTTTCCTTCTTTATGTTCTTGAGGAGACACTGCATTGGCTTCTTGGTGCTGTCCCTGCTTACTTTCTTTGGCTTCTCTGGTGAAGTACAAGGGCTCTTTCTTTGCTGAAGCCCTGTCTTTGGTTTCAACCATGAGTTCCGTGCTGCTGGATTTCAGCTCTTTAGCAATCCCATTGCTAGTTGACTGTTTGAATTCTGAATTTTCAACAGTTTTAACAGCAAATGTGGCTGGTTTTGATGGTATGCTGAAGGAAAATGAGAAGTTTACAGATGTATGACACTGTGTAAAGACTAATTATTATCAGCAATTATATAAATTTACAAGCCCTTAGCAAGAAGGTGAAATGATTAGCCTTGAGATTCTTTCACACAGATGAACACAGATAAAAGAAGTGGAGTGAAAAGCTTCATAAAATGTAATCAGGGCTCAGACACTGTATCAGCTGAGGAATTTCTGGATACAGATCCACTGCTCAAGTTCTAACATGTTTTGTGAGTCAGACACACTCCTTTCACACGCTGCTTTAGATAGGAGCAATTACACAAGACCCTGAATGACCATGATGTAACACTACTTCACGCTTTCATAAATTGAGAACAGGTATAATTATAGCTCAAATACCACATAAAATAGTTCCCTCAGGGGAAATGAAAATGTAAATTGTGCAGCAAATTTACTATTTCTAATTAGGATGTTGTGTAATTTAGGTGATTTTAAAAGAGGACTGACACTAAACTTGACCAAAGCCTAGAGAAGGGAGAAGGGGTTTTGGCAAATTAAAAAAAAAATTGGCTGAACATAGCAATGTCAGCTATGGATTTATTAGGTGGAGTTTCTCAGAATTGTGATGGATCTTCTCAGTACTTTGGGGACACAACAGTAGATGACTAATTGGGGTCTTTAATCTAAGCTTCCTTTATTGAAGTTGATTGCCCTGACCACTAAGCTTCTACCTGTACAGCACTGTGTCTGTGTCTCACACTTCCAAAGCATTATTCCAAGGCAGAATTGGAACATTTCCTCTGAAATAAGGGAAGCGATTTCTAGCACAGCTCTGGCTTGCTATACTTAGTGCCACTGATTATTCTTTTAGGGAGACTCATGATATCTATTGTGATACTTTCTTCAGCCAGAGTTAAATTTACTAGAGATTTGTGGTTACAACTCTAAGATTTTTACATTTTACAAAATATCTCTTCTTTGTGTGCGTGAATAAATCGTGGAGGATGCAGAACTACTCTGGAGAATGCAATACATGAGGAGTTCTGCCTGTAGAGCTGCACAGTTTCATTTACACTAAACTTACTTTCAGGTCTGTTCCTAAAAATCACATAGATTTGAAAAACAGGGTAGCACAGCATTTTCAGTTCCACTTTGCAGCAGCCATGGAGTTAGGACACCATGAACATGCCATTTTAAAATCTCATTCAGGGCATTTAAGGACAGATGAAACATCCTGAAGACTGTAAAGAAACTGGCCTTCGTGGAAGTGTTTTACACAGACAGCTTAGAGCACTTCATTCCTGCATTTTCCATTCATGAAGAAAAGTCATTTTACAAAATATTTTTTTAAAATATTGTAGTAATTTAACTTTAAAAATCTTGATAAAGCCTAAAATATTCTTTTTTTTTCTTGCTACTTTACCCACACTTTTGTATGTATTTTTGGACAACAGCACAGACCATGGCCATACCACATTTTGTTTATGACAGCAAAGAACAGCCAGCTCAGTACCGACAAGATTCACTCAGGTTTTTGACTTCAAAAAAGAAATTTGACCCTCTGGTACAGCATATAATTTCTCCTCACAGACTTGGGGTTTTTTTCACATTATATAACTATCTGACTAGATGTGAGTAGTGAGCATAAAACCATCTGAATTTTGCTTTCCTGGACCAGAGTAGAACTCCGTACTTCATAATGTTGCCACCAGTTCCACCAACTATTTCACAGGAGTCTACCAGGACAGCTGAATTTGGCAGTAAAAGAGAACCTCGTTCCAAGTAAATATTTCCTAACTTCCAAATACAGACTGACCCAAAAACATTTACCACTTTGTGAGGAAAGCTCATGCAATAAATGTCAAAATTAATGCACTGCAATTACATATTCTGAGAAAGTACTGCAGTAAAAACATACCATGGTGGCTGAGAGTATGTGTCAGTCTTATCTGGACCTCAAATAGAAAAGAAGAAACAGGTAACTTATACATGTAATACTGTACATAATTCCATACATTTGAAAGATTTGAAGCAAAGAATATACTTAAGAACCTTCATTTTCAATCCAATGAAGTAACAATTGACTATCACCACACTGAAACTGATATGGACCACTGCAAGCTGCTCAGCTGAAACACAAAGAGGTCTTGATCCATTTTGAGACATTTCTGGGTCATGTTCTCAATTCCCTTGAGAACTGAAGGTTCTCTGAGCCTCAAAAGCTCTGTGTGGGGGGAGAGAAGTAAGGAAGAGATTCCAGCTGGGAGGCAGCTCATCAAATCTTATCATAACTCCAGGGTTTGTAGAAGTGGAGAAAGACAAACCCTCAATCAGTACTACACCTGAGCATGCTCACAGCAAAACTGCAGCTGTCCTCTGGCTAAAACACAAAACCAAACTAACAGTAGTAAAACCTTCCAAAACATGGGCCCATCTGTGAACATTCACCAACTCATTTGCTGCATAGCAAGTATTATCATGTTTAACATGAATAACACAAAAGCTAATGCATCACATTTCTTCACTTTGCACCACCACCAGGAAATCTGGGAGCATGGCTGAGCTATATTGATTTGCCAAGGTGCCTCATCAGCTGCACTGATAAAACTGAGCACATATTTGCCCACAGTCAGTCTCTCAGTATGTAATCCTCCAGGCATTTTCCCAAACCTTGACAGTATTTGTTTCTCTTAGGGGTAGCATGAGATAATAAATAGTTGTGAGGGGAGAAATACCATTCCAAGTCAAATGCCATCTCCATTTCTCCCTAATCAACACTTCAGGATGAAACTTGTTTTCTCCTGGTCAGATCAAAGTTGCACCTACACTGTTGTCAGCTGTGAGATTACGAACTACGATAGAAAGACATGTAATAATCAATTTGCAAAATAACGAATTTTTCAAGTCATCAATAAGCACTCCATAAAAATGCTTTCAGAGTCTCTGCCTCAGGGAAAAGACAAAAATCACATGATGGATGATATCCTGGTCTACACTGTGTTTTGCAAGCAAAAATCCACATCTAAATGCTTAGACTTGCCCTATCATTCAGAGTGACCAAAAAAGAATCTATTTATACACAAACTAAAGTTGCAGTGGGAAAGGGAAATAACCCATTGATCTCACTTCAATAAACCTGTCAATAAAAAGTAATAGAAATATAAAAATAAAGCTGAAAAGAGACTGGGTAAATGCAGAAGAGGAAGCTGAATAACTACTGGTTGCAAACAAGACAATAACATGCAACCCTGTCAATTAAAAAACTATTTTCCTCCTTCCCCTCTACCTTCCTCTCTGGGAACTTGGAAAAATTGTAGCTATTGTAGGAAAAATATCTCTATGTGAGATTGCATGAATTTGAAAGAAAATTTATTAATTCTGAGCTTCTTGACTATCTGTTAGCATCTTGCAGCAACCCTGATGACCTGATTTAATTGATAGTGAAAGAATTAGGTATTATATATTGTGGTTAGGTAAGTGGAATCATCCAATTAGTCAAGGACGTTGCAAAAGAGTGCCCTTTTTACTGACCTGTACTAATCCAAGAAAGAATGCCCACATTATTCAGAGATGTGGTCAGCATCTGAAGCAAACATATACCACAACTGACTTTGTGACCCTGGTTCCGCATCATCTCCCAAGGCAGATGTGCCCATTACAGAACAGAAAGCTCACCACCTCAGGGGGAGCAATTAAGGATAGAGTTTCATGTTTAGAAAAAAAGACTTATTGAAAAAAACCAGCCTTTTCTATAAAACCTCAGTTGAATAGGCAAACTGTAGAAACTTGTTCTACAATGCCTTCATCAGATTGGAACCTACAGATAAAAAGTACAGTGTTAAGTTGTATAAAGGTTAGTTGTGGTTCTGAGCATCCCAAATGTAAATCCCCTTGTTATTTACATCATTGATACCTTACAGAGTGTCAGCATTGATGTGAACCTAAAAATCTTGCAACAAAAAATTACCCCACTGATCTTATGACTGCAGCTGAAGCCAGAAGCTGTTGATGGGATTATTTAATTGGGTCCAGTAACTGCTCACCCACAGACTGAAGAAATTCTCTTTAGTGTGGTTGCTGAAGGCTGTATTTTGAGGCTATTGCAAAGGGCATCCTAAGAAGTATCAAACTGGAAAATGAACTGTATATGATAATGCATATATAAAATGGAACATCCTACACTATTTATGCAAAGGCATTTGTTTCCTTTACAAGCAGTGAAATAGGTGGGGTTGGGAGTTGAGAAGCATAAATTTTGATCTCATTAAGCTGTTCTTTATGGTTTAGAGTTATGATCCTTTACTTTACTTTCCTAGTTCTACAAATATAGATACAATTTTTTTCCCAAAAGGGAGTTGGTGCTAGTATTCAAGAAGTACAAAATTAATTACTGATTACAATGACAAGTGAAAGGCTTTCATTTGCTGAAATTAAAATCTATGTTCAAAACATATAAAAAAGTGCAAATCACAGTAAAAGTGAAAACCTGGCTTTAAAGAAAGTAGTCACAAAGCACTTAAATAGCCTTTTTTTTACACTGAACTAACGCAATGTTTGCAGCTGCAGCACATTCCAGCCTATCCCAGTATCATTTAAGGGGGAGAGAAAGAGGAAGACAATGGGAGAAAGCGAATGTTTCTTGTGGATGTACTGAGAACACAACCAGAAATATTTTAAAGGAAGGCCTGTGGAAAAGGAAGACTTTTCTCTCTCCTGCGAACTCTTTGCTGTACCTTGCACGGTGAGCTCTGCAGACACAGATGCTTTCCCAGCACTGTTTACCACTGTGCACGTGTAAATTCCTGAATCAGCAAGCTGAACATTCTGGATTTCCAGGAACTGGATGCCTGTTTTCTCGTACATGTTGAAACGCTCGTTTTGCTGCAACTGAGTATCACCCTGCAAATGTCACAAGATACCATGAGACAGATAGCTATTGTTAAGAGAAGGGGAGCAAAAATTTGTTTGGTAAAACATCAGGACAAAATGCCTTTCTCTTACCTTTTGGCCAAATTCCTTCTATGAATAATACTCATATGGTATAAACAAAAAACTGTCCAAAACTCTCTAATTTCTGTTTTTCCCCTCTCTTCTGTCATCCACTCATCTCAGTTTAGTTTTGGCTTTTCATTATTTATTACACCCATATTCCTAGAAAAAATTCTTTTCACTCTATGTGGGCTCAAACCAGTTTTCTGTTTGCGCTTGTTCCAGGAAGTCAAATATCTTTTAATAAAAAAATCAAATGCTTGTAAGTAAAAGCTTCCAAGTTGGAGAGTAGTTGTCTATCCTTCAATAGCTCTTTTAAACTGTACCAGCAACTTCACTGCAAAAAGATTCTGCATAAGAGGACCTCATCTGTGGCCAGGTGGAGGTGGCAGAAAGTTCTAGGTATGCTAAGGGATGCATTTCTGCAACACAGCTCCTTTGCAGTGCTAGAGTTATATCCAAAGATATGGCTTTGAGACAGGTATAAATGAGTGTAGTTCTATGCTCTCTGTTACACAGAGAAGGTGATCAGAATGACAATTTTCCTCCTCACATTCTACAAAACAATTGATCAATATCTTATGTGTGAGCAAATCAGTGGTTCTGCTTCAGCACCAGCCATTAAGGACTAGTGCATTGCTATCAGGCACCATATCCTAAGTTCAGGAGGGGAAAGCAAACAAATCTACAATTTGTAGGGCTTTGGTCTGCAAATATTTGAGGAACATTATGCTGTTTACAGACACTGTCATTCTTGAATTCTATCAAGTTGCTGCTATCTGGGTGCTGTAGGTCCTAAAGGAATCAAAAACTAGTTCACATCAGGGGGTTGGTGATGATACCAGCAGCTTCTGTTCTTTGCAAGTTAACAAGTAAGAAAATTGGCAAGAAAACAATGAGTAAGACATTTACACAAAGGCTTATTCATTCGTTATGAAAAGTGCCATTTGAACCGCTGATAAAGCTTCCATGCTGTAAGGAACGTGGTCATGTGTTGTCTCTGCAGTAGCCATGTGGCCCAGCAGCCATGTAGTTTCATTTCCAAGAGTCTGAGGTGGAGCTGAAGTACCCACCCACCACTCAGCAGGACCCTGCAGCGCTGTCCTGACATGACCAGTTGTAGGCCTGAGGTTGTTCACAGGCAGCCAAAGCACATGCATGAATACCAGCTAATCCACGCCTTATGGACAGGGATGCAAGAACAGGAGTCACAGCAACAGCCTTCCAATAAAGCTCTCGTAAAGAGCAACTACACACTTGCATTTTAAAGAGCATAAGGATTACAGAAAAAACTTCACAGGGTTTAAAATAGGTACTAAAATAATATTACGGAAGCGTGAAGAAAACCAGTTTAACCAAAAGCAATGGATTGAGGGTAGGTTCAAAGGAGTGGACTGGGTATTTGTAGGCCAGCAATGGTATCACTACTGAACCTCTAAACAACACAACTCTGGTATTTTACAGAATAATAGTTTCTTCCCCTCCTCCTCCCCTCACCCACCAAAAATCTAAAGACACCAGGAGAAAATCTGGATCTTCTTTGGTGCTTTCAGATTATTTTTTTGGTACAAATATTTTCAACAATGAGACAGACAAAGAAGATTTTTATACTGAGAAGGAACACTATTATCTTTTGTGAGTTTATTCAGCATAAAAAATGAGGAATAATACTGCTCTCCTTGTATGTAAATTCTCAACAGGATCATTTGGAGTGTCAAGTGCATTTCATTCATTCAAGTCACAAAATTTCAAAAGAGAAAGAAAACATAAATTTTTGGGGAAATCATACCTTAAACCAATTTACTTGAGGCTGAGGTCGTCCTGTTATTTTACATGAGAATTTGCCTGTTTGGCCTTCACGTACAACAACTCTGTTGGGTTTTGTAGCAAACTTGGGTGGACTTTCTCCCCAGATGCTTGGCCTCTGCTCCACAGATGGAACAGCAAGTCTTCCCCTGGAAAGGCAATTGTCATTCTGGTTTTACAGAAGAACTGGAAGCTGTTGTGGTTAGAGCACACATCAGGTAGCATTTTAGGCCAGTGGTCTGCCAACAAGGGTATGTTGGCAACCAACACTGTAGTTACTCAATATTTTTTTTGGCCAATGGAAGAAATGGAAATGCTGGTAATGACTGCTCCTGACTCCTCATGCAACTAACTAGCATTATGCTATGTGCTGTCATCTATCATACACATAACAGATTTTGGGGACATTCTCAGTTGCTTATAAGCAGAGCTGGGCAAACCAAATGGTAGGAAACACTGTAGGCATTTAGCTTTTCCAATTTTCTGTTTCTTAGTTGCCTCGTAATAGATTATTTGTGCATACTTGTTCACTGTTCACTGTTTTTTATGATGTCATTTGTTTTGCTATTGAGTGCAATGACACAGTAATTAATTTCTGATTTATGAACCAGCACCTTGTTTTTGCAACACTTCTGACCTGTCGTGGTAAATATTTTTGTTTTGGAGAAGAATTTTGTTTGTAATCTCATTGCTGCAATGTTTGCAAAGCAAACATGAAGAGGGCACAAAACCAAAGTACACCCATCTCGGGTGAATGACTGTTAAGTGTAAATGCCCAACTCTACTTACATGGCTGGCGCAGCTGGGAAATGACATGTGGAATGAAACTAGAGTGGCATCAGTGACTGCAGTCCAAAACTGTAAACATTTACACAACCAGAAAACATCAAGCAATATTATAACATGAAAAAAAAAAGCAACTTCAGATCTGTTAATGTCAACGGGAACACACACACTTTCTGCTCTGAAGCCTTGGTACAACAAAGACGCATTAACAGATGGCAGATGGTGATTTCTTTGTTTTTAGCATTTAATTTCAAGCAAACTGAACCATTTTCAAGGCCTTCTTTTCCAGATGGCCCTTTGCCACATGCAGGTAAGACGTGTCAATACCTCACCATTCCTATCAGGTGTCAGATACTAACAGAGACCTCATCGCCTCAGTCCAAGGTGCTGCCAAGACATGACAGTTGCCATAGAGGCAGCTCGAAGTATCTAAGTGAGAGATGATACCATAATGAAAGGGTTTACATGGACAACAGGACCAGCAAAAAGTACTGAGAGAGAAGGGTGACTGTAATATGCTCAAATGAAAATCGTTTTATAATATAATTGAAGTCTGATGGCTTGTAATGTCATCTTCTTCATGGTACCACTAAAGAAATACATAAATGTGTATTAAAAATTCTTTTAGTGGCCATAGATGTTCCTATATTTATGTATCTGTGCACATATACTATCCCATTAAAAAAAAAATCACCTACTAGCTGGCCTGTAGCTTTCTGGCTGGTTCCTAAACATTCACAAATGGAAATGTATATTTCTTTTCTTTTCCCCCCTCCTCATTTATGTAAGGTATAAACTTGCCATACCATAAAATTATTAATACTGAACAGGAGCAAAACACAGGAGCATGAAGAATGAGGACAATCACTCTAACTCTGTGCAATGCACTGGATTAGGATTGTGCTTTGTAAAGTCTGAATGTACAACAAAACATAACAGCAACTTCAACTATCTTTTCTTGCTTTAATTATTTATCCTGCATGTATTTCTGCAGCACATTTACAATACAGACTTTATCATGTAGAAGCCTTCCTGATTACTTACCATTTTCTTTTACTTAATATTTTCACTATTGTAATCTCAGTTAATTTTGCAATTTAAACCAAACATAAACAATGTTCCTATCAGTGACAAAATTAAAATCTTCAGTTGTAACTATCTGTATTCTGATCACTAACATAATCAGAAACATGAACTTTTGTCTATGTCCAGGGTGACTCATTGCCAGGGATATGAATTAGAAAATATTCTGCTTAAATTCAATCTACTTATAAAACAAAATAATTAAGCTCTTGGAAGAATTAAGTTGGAGGTTTTTAAAACAGTGGCATTCACTTAATTGTATGTGTTTACTGAAGTGCAGAAAGTACATGACGAGAAGTAGACTATTTTATGTGCCAGCTTAGATCACCCATCAGCCCATTCCTGGTAACAGTTATTCCAAACCAGAGCATTTGTTTCTTCTGGCCTACAGTTTACCTGCTGTGCTCCTTGGAAACATTTAAATTCTGTGTGAGAGAAGGCTGATTTCAGTTGCTTTTATTTCTTCCTGATGACCCTTAAAGCAGTATTTGCTCTGGCTTTATAAAGAGACTGTCAGGTCATGGAAGTTGTGGGAAAGGATTTCTGAGCATCAGAGAGCAGAGACAAGAAGGTGCAACACTCCAGCAGTGGAGGATGCAATATTGCAAGGTTCAGCACGACGTTCTGTTTTCAGCCAGATTAATTCCTCAGTCAGCACGAGGGAGCACTGGCTGTATCCTCACAGCCTCAACCATTTTGCTAACCCTACAGCTCTCATGGTAGCTATTCTGCTTGGGATAAATGGAGATTTTTTAGAAAGAGTAAATTTTACTTGTTTTCCTACCAATATATATTTAGATGTCTGTTAAACAATATTAAAGCCACTGGACTTCTTACCCAGGGGTTTTGGCACTGGATGGCAGGCTGTATTTCTTCAAGGAGTTTCCTGTAACATAGGACAGAAAAATAGGAAGTCAGAAGCTTTGTCAAGACCACTGGGAATTACAGACACTAAAGACTATGTAAAATATGCAGGTTTCAAACAGAAAGGAGGAATGCAACACTTGCAGTGTAAGGTTATGTCATCTGTAGTCCCAAAGTTAGGCTCTCCAATTTCAAAACCAAGTTTTAGCAGAGTTACTGTCTATTTAGTCGTAACAACACTGCAGATTACTCATGCAAAAATATTTTTATACAAGTGAATGAAACTGTGTCTAATTTCTATAGTGCAACACTAGTTCGAATTAAGATAGCAAAAGAAGGTTTTTGGACTGTGAAAGAGGTCTTACTTTACTTGTCCGGGTTTTCAGCCCCTTGCTAGCCCAGACTACCTTTTCTGTAAATAAAACGAAGCACATCTCTCTTGCTGCCGTGTGCAGGAGGGAGATCCCTGCGCAGCCGTGTAATCCCAGCGCCACCTGGTGCACACAGCACCCGGGAAGCTCTGGGACCAACCTGGGTGAGACCCAGAGCCGCAGCACCAAACAAACAACTCTGATAGCTGTGGAAAAAAACCTTTTTCTAGAGCCTTATAAAAACCCACATCACTGTCAGACAGGACAGCCATGCAGATGGAAAGACTATATCGTGTTTCAGTAGCATTTGTCAAGTAACAGTCAGCCCCACACAGGTATCTTTGCTGAGAAGAGAAAAAAATGATGCTTTGCTATCTCAATGCATAGAGGGATTTTTAGAATAAGGACCATATCATTCTCAAACTCTGAGCAATTCGGTCATTGGGTACTGCTTTGAAGTTTCTTTTAAACTGCACCAAAGCCCAAGTCAGAAGAACTGATATAAAAACAGCTTTTAAAAAATCCTCCAACTCCGTGTAAATTGCCACTCATAAAGTTGTCATGGCTTAAAACTAGGGACATAAAAGATTTTGCACGATTTTTACAACAGAAGGCATTAATAATCGTGCCAGATCTGTGCATATTTCAGTATGGACTCTGAGGATATTTGTTAGAGATTTCAACTGTGAATAAACCCAAATGCTGATTGTTTCAGGATTTCTTCAGATTGTTTTCTTTGCTTCAAGAATTCAACACAAAGTTGTGACCTGAGAGGTTGTGACATTCAACAGATCTCTGACATGACCAAATTGCAATACAATTGATTTCAATCCCTCCCTGGCTTTGTGTCACTCTTTAAATTTTACATTTGGCTGTTTGCAACTATCTAATATGCAGATGTTCTCTTAAAAATTCCTGGGTTTGATCTTGGCTGCTTCCCGTGTGACATTAAGCATGCGATTACAACCAGGCGCGCAGCTTAGCAAATGGCAGCGTGCATGGAGAACTCCAGAAACCCCCTGCCTCAGTGTGCTTATCTGTGAAGCAACCAAGATGGCCACAGTTTTTACTGCCTGAGAGAAAATGCTAACTTTCCAGGCCTTTGTTTCTGTCCTGAGTGGTGACTTCCATGAAAATTACAGAGTTTATAGCAAAATCTGTAAAGCTGGGATTTGTGTTAGCTGGGCATCATCAAACACACCTCAAACTGAACATACACTTTATCCAGCTGTAGACATTTAGTTTCCTGAAAAACGCCTTAAACTGTGAAGTTTTTCTTGCACCAATAAGAAAGCACAAGTGTACAGTTGTGATTTTAACTAAACAGTTTAACTCAGCTTGTTCCTTTAATTAAACTCCCTAATCATCACTGCAGTAGTGTAAGTATCCTCTTACCTTCCACTGTCAGTTCCACAGTCACTTGACGAACCCCACCATCATTTGCAGCCTCACAGGTGTATTTGCCACCATCACCTTCCTGCACACCTTTGATCAGCAAGCTGAATACCCCCCGAATGCTGCGGTCCACGACATAACGGTCTCCCTCTGGGACAGGATGCCCATTTCTGTACCATGTGATCTGGGGCTCAGGGTATCCTCTGACCTGGAAAGATGTGAGAGAGATGGAGAAAGAAGATAAACTTAACAGATGATGATATCAGGAAGAAATGTTGGACGTTTAGCAATGCAGTGGAAAGTTCTTGACACGGGAGCTGTTAAACACATATTCTTTGCAAGCCAAATGGCAGAACACAGTGAAATGAAAAAAACTCTTGGATAAGTCAAACTTAAAATCATAAGACTAGTCAGGCAGATAGACACCTATGCAGAAAACCTTCCCACTGCTATGGTTTCTCTGCAGAAACATAGTGACAGTGACAATGAAGAATCCTTACCCTGGGTTCTCACTGTTCAGAAAGTGAAGGGCAGTAGTGCTATTACACCTCTAAGTATGCAAGACTGCAAGGTAGCTAGACCAAAAATTTCTAGCATGGTTGCCAAGGATTGGGCTTATAATGTAAATGTAATGAGATATAGTGGCTCCTGACAATATACAGGCAAGAAATGCAGATGTATCAAATTTTGTCTTGACCTTTAAAAGTTGAAGATAAGGAGTTGCAATTTAAGAAAGTGTCATTAAGGGTCATTGTCATATTATGGAGGGAGGGAGACTGTAAGTACCTACATGTATTCAGAAACACACTGCTCAAGTTAAACAGCTCTGTGGTCTACCCAAAAGAAGAATTTTCAACAAAATGAACCAGTTCTGTGCTCATTAAATAGTAACCATATTAATATATCCCTGCCTGCTATGGCATTAATGATACCTTCAGATTTGCAGGCAGATCCTCAGTTGGTATAACTGAGAACTGAGTTATTGATTTCAATTGAGTTGTTGCAACTTGATGAGGATCTGTGTATTTCTTTTGCAAAAAAGGGGAAAAAAAAAAAAAAAGAAGGGAAAATCAGGCATACCAGTTTCCACCAACAAAATGACTACTCAGGCAAAGGTTCTTCCTCTGCTTTATGAGATCCCATCCCCTTTGAGGGTCACGTTTCTATGTGTTAATTGTTAGCAAGTTTCTCCAGTCATTGTAACAGCTCCTGACTGCAGAATTTCTCTCCTTACCCCCTCTCTGATATGTTCACTCCCCATCTTCCAGCTCTTTGATCCTTTGCCTACATGTCATGAAGTAACTGAGTGGATCAAGATGGGCTGGGATGAGTAATAGTTGTGGCTGTTTGCTCACTGGGAAAGAAGCAATGTTGCATTCTGAACTACGTTATCAAATTTTGGCCACTGAACAGGAAGTCTCTTCAACCTCCAGGTGGGCAAAATATGGATGATCTGTCTTGATTTTAAGAAGGCTTGGTTGTGGCTTGGGCAAATTCCTCCCAGCATTCTCCTCTCAGTTTGCAGTCCTCGTTTCAGCTCTGCTTTCTCTGACTGCACAGCACTTACCTTCCAAATTAAAATCTTTAACCAACCAACCTTACCAACTCCTAGGTTCTCTTCTTTCAAAACCTTTCATTTTTAATCCAGCCCCACCTCACTCCAGCTGGGTTTCTCATCTGCTGGAGCTTAACCTACAGCTGTCAGAAATTTTTCTCTTTCCTTTAATTCTCTGGGTATCAGTTCAGAGAAATTAATTTTGCCAGTGATGTGATGACCTCTTCTTCCTGACACTATTTACTCAATATAAAGGACATTAATGTTTGCCAAGAGCGTGAATATGCTGAATACACTAAAGAAACTTTCCACTTCTGGTACAAACTTCGCCAGTTCTTTCTGAGTCTGTCTTTACCTAAGCAAGAGCCATGTTCCATGAAGAATAAATTGTGGGATCCTGCACAGTGGGGAGCTGATTCCTGTTTAAAAACACAACAGCATCTTTCTAAAGCCATTTTGTGGCCATGCCTTTTCTTTTCCGTGCTTTCTGTAAAACAGCAGCTCCCACTTAACCCAGACCCCTAATTCTTCTCCAGTAAATTTATTTAGTGCTTACTCAGAGTACAGGCTCCAAGGAATACCCTTCTCAGCACAATTCATTTTCAGAAAAAGGGAGTTGTGAAGCATCAATATGAGATTGTTACAGTATTGTAACTCTTGTTAGTTGATAATGTGCTCACTGGCACAGAAAGTGCCAAATAACTGCTTCTTACTATTAACTTTTCAATGCCCTTCTACCCATCTTTTCATTCTAGATTAAGAAACCCACAGAGAGATGAAGTGATTTACCCAGAGTGTTACTACTTCTCATTTTTGCTTCACCAACTATTAAGATTTCCTTGAAATATTTGAGGCAAAATGGCTTTCAAACTGTTATAGCAAGTAATACAATACAGTAAAATGACAGAGTAGCACTTGAACGATGTGAAGGCAGAACCACCTTTTCAGTGCATTACATCACAACCTCTTCACTAACATCAGTCTAACCACATCTGTTTACAGCTGCTGAGATTCTGGCCTGTGAATGCAAGTCATCAATTACACATCACTTAATATATTTATTGTTTTTTCCAGTTCACAATAATTCCTCCTCGTGTTTTCATTGCATTGTTAAACCCAGCTTCAAAGCTCCCAAGTATTAACATTCCATCAATTATCCCAGGGAACAACTGGGGTCGAAGCAGTGGGAAATACCTTTCTTCCTTTTCCTTTTTGTTTTATAATATTCTTAAGTTCCTCCTGGATCATACAAGGCCATTTTTAGTTGACCTCTCAAGATCTGGTAAACCATTATACGTGTCCTTCCAGTATCACATGACTGAGGCTACAATAAGTATTTTTCCATTTCTCCTATGTGTGTTTATTTTATGCTTGCTATGTCTGTGTTATTTTGTTCATCCACACCTCTACACTAAGGAAATGCCACACCAAAAATTACAAACACAGACAATCAGCATGTCATTTTATTTCAAAAGTTTGAGTCATTCCCTTCCCAAACTCTGATTTTTTTTCTCATTTTTTGTCAAAAATGAAATTATGGGAAAGCAGAAGTTTACAGAATTGCTCTGTTGCAAGTATTTATTTCAGGTTTGGGTTTGGAATGTGTTTCAAACTGAGCCAGGCCTCTCTGAAATACATAGTCATGCCATAAAAGTGTCAGGGACCCTTAAACAAATCACTGGTTACTGGGTTTTGATCCTAATGGATCAATTCCAGAACTGCAGCAGGTTTTATATTCCTCCCAGCCTTTCCAGAGCTCACTAAAAACATCTGCCTTGAATAAATCCACAGCAAACAGAAATTTATCTGCTTATTTAATGCCCAGCAGCAGAAGGCGATAACCTTTATTTACAGCTTGGCCTGTATGAGTATTGCCAGTCCCAGCGAGGCTACAGCTTCTCTTTACCTGTTCTACAACAACAACAAGTGGAAAATTGACAGCAAGCAGCAAATAACCATTGTATCAGCACAAACATGAGTTTTGAGTTTTGTCTGGACCCATCAATTGCTTAGAGTGTTCGTGGGAAAGTCTGCCAAGGTAAAACAGGCCTTCTGCTCTGTGCATCAACAGAGCAAGGGGAAAGGGCTGAGAGAGAACCTGTTGTGTGTGCAACTCCCAGAGTCAGGATTGTTCTGCATCTGGGTCTGAGCGAATGCTATTGAAGAGGAATGGCACTAGGTTCCCAAAGAAAAGAAATAGAACAAATCCATGGAAGCTGTACACTAAAGGATAGAATTATTAAAAAATGCACCACTGCAAACTATTCCCCACTGTCTCAAAGCAAAAGGCATTCAGTGATCACCAACGGCAAATACATTCAAATATATTTGAAATATATTCAAAATATATTTTTGCTTGTTCAAAAGCACAGGAAAGATTCTCTAAGATTTGGCCTGTATCTGTGTCCATAAAAGAGCTGTTTATACACTAAATTCAAAGAGCCATAGCTTTGCCTACTTAAACACATCCCTGGCTCCAGTGATGTCAACAATGAACATAGCTCCACAAAACCCAAAAGAGTCAGCCATAAGTGACAATAAACCAAACTGTGAAATACTGATGGGGTGTGTACCAGTATTGAGTCTTTCTCACTTTGACAGTAACACCTAAAGACTATTAGAAATGAAGGCAAACATTAACATGATATATTCTAGCACTACAATCATTATACTGACTGAGGTGTTCAGTGCTGGATGTTAAGCTAGATAAATGTCCCATTTTGCTGCTTAAGGTCATATTTAACACACAAGCAATGAGATGAGGAAGAAAACAGCTATCAAAAGGATTTATTGGCTTGCAAAATCTCCTCAAATTACATCATATATAGACAGACACATCAAAAGTTGCACTAAGACTGGCAGTGTTACAACCATTAAGAAGTTGGTATTCAAAATAACTCCCCTCATGGATGTGATTTCATATGCTGCAATTTGAATTCACTAATGACTAAAATTCCTCAAAAGAGACAATCCTTCTCCCATGAAATCAGAATCCAGATTTTGTCAGCACACAGCATTCAGTTGTGCTGCTATTTCTGTAGACTACCTTTGCCTTAATTCCACAAAGTCCAGAAAGTGTGTAGTATTCAATTAATTCAATAAAAGAATCAGTTGCATTTGGGTGGTTCAATCCATCTGAAGAAAATTGGTTTTGAACTTACATTTGAAAGACAGAAATATTATCTGTTCACATGCTATTCAAAATGAAGCTTTCAACCCAGTTTTCATACCTTACTGCTTTTTGAGGAAGGTCGTCCCCTTTGTTGGCTGTCAAAGAATAACAGGGTAGTATTTGAGGACATGGTTTAGTGGTGAACATGTGGGATTGATGGTTTGACTTGATGATCTTAGAGTCTAACCTTAATGATTCTATGATGTAACACTACAAAATAAGCAGGTTTTGTGCTCCTGCAGGTAAGTGACACTGCTTTTTGACACCTGGTTCTCAGTGAAAACAACTTGGTAATATAACTGCCCATTTATATTTGAACAGAAAAATACAACAAATACTTCTTAATGTCTACATGTACAGAAATAAAGCATTATGCAAATATTGATTTTCCACTTGTCTTGAGACTTGTAAGGATATGCAGCCCTTGAGACTATTCTGAGTGATGTGCTTAGCCTGTATTTCAATCATTGCAACAAAAAGAAGCAATTTCTTTAAAACACTGATGGTTGGTAGTGTAGTTAGCACATTTATAGTTAGACCGTAGTGTCCGGAAGTTGTAAAAAAACGCAAAAATGAGGTTTGGATGACCTGGGTACTAAGTCATACAAGAAGAAAAGCAGTAATGAGAAATGTTTTCTAATGCATAAAAATACCTGCAAAGCAGAAGAGAATAAACTATTTCCCACAACCACAGTACAGGCTGCACAGTGCACCTCTTCTTCCAGTATCTAAGTATCGGCAAAAATGGAATATTATTCACTTGATTGCAAGTTACTTATTAGATGGGCTCATCTGAAGGTCATACAGTTGAAGGCTCTCATGCCAAGAGACTCAATCCAAATAGTAACAGCTCTTCTGTGGATGGGGCTCATCCTAGGTCCTACAGAAAAAGAGGTGTTTCCCGTAGTCAATCAGACCCTATCCACTGTCCCCTACCTTCCTTGGATCAAGAGCCAAGAGATTTTGGATCTAGACCTTGATCAAAAGACTTGTGAGGGGAATTGAGTACTTGAGAACAAATTTAGCAGAGGATGCTAAGAATTGGATACACATAACATGTGATCTGTCCATATAGAGTGAGCTGTGCTCTCAAATTAGAAAAAAAACCCCACTTCTTGTTTTAATAGTTTGTACTGCTGTGAACTCTTAATTTCAGTCTTAGGAAAGAAGTACTATAAAACTCTTGAGACTACAACTGAACATCATGATTACAGCCCACCTAATAGGTAGTATAATTTGATTTTAATTTTTATGGTTAGTGCAGGTGGAAAACACAGTTCTGGCCAGTGCAGCTCTTTTGTAAGTCTTGTAACAAAGCTTCCGCTAGGCTCAAGCTGCAGTTTGCTTTAACAAGTGAACAGCAGATGTTCTTGATAACGGAAAGTGGACATGATACATTGTTAAGCTCCTTCTGAGACTTTAAACACACACAAACCATATCTCAAGAATAGCTTGTCCCTTTTAAAAGCTTGCTTCTAAAACAGAGAACTTGCCTGGCAAGGTTAAACATGAAAACGTTAAATATTTGGTGACTTAGCTATAACCTTGCAAGCAAAGCAAATAACCTGCCTCTTCTACCGAGTAGTCTAGAATCCACAGTTGTCTCATCAGAGCAAAACTGGAATACATAGTAGGAACAAACAGGCTCACCTCAAAGCATTACCTAATGTGCACACAAGAAAAAATAATGGTCTTTCTGTAAACCTTGGGTGTGTTCTATTTTTCTACTCCGTACTTATCAATGCCAAATGGCACTTGATATTTTATAGTCCAGGCTCCAAACACGAGATCCTTTTGCAGATGGCACCCCACCAGTTTTACTTTTGACTCTTTAAAAGCAGTTCTGCATGATCTGCTTATTCTGTGTCTGTCTCTTCAACCCCCTTTTGCAGATTGCAGAGGTGCTGAACACTACACATACTACGACAGTTCTTTGGGGGAATCAGTTTTTATGGTACTCAGCAGGGAAGAATTTATGATCTATACATGGAGGACATGGTCTGCTAACTGAAAAGCAGACAGCAGCTGCAGATAATTTCTTCTTCAATCTTCTACATTTAATCATATTTCTTTTGTGAAATTCAGTGTCAAGAGTTTCCAGAGGTGCACAGACTATTGGTTTTGTGCTCAGTCACCAGAGTGTAGCTGTTTGAATAAAGCATTGCTTTCCCAGGTACCATAACCTCAATAAGTCCATTTGTCTGATTTTTTTCTGAAGGACTCCAGTGGAATTTCAGAGTAGCTCTGTGTGCCAAGCTGCCTTTAGTTTATATAATTTCTGAGTTCAAACACCAATCCCAATTAATGCAGATCTTAAGAGAATATTTAAACCCTACTTACATCTTTAGGAATTAATCACGTGTATACATGCTTTTCTTAAATTGGATTTTCTTTCATTTAAATAATAATTTTAAATTTATTGCATTTAAAGTAACACTTAAAGGAGTCTTCAGACAGCCCCAAAATAACCTGAAACATCATTCAGCTGAAATTCAGAACACTATCAAGATGAATTCTACCCTTTCCTGTAGAGAGGACACAAAGGGAACACACTGTATAGAGGAGCATGTGTGTGTGTGTGTAGCTGGGATGTCAATCAGCAACTGAACCAGAGGCTGTAAACCTCTGTTACACTAATGGGGGCATTTTCACACAGGTGTTGCTGTCTCAGAGTGGCAGAGCTGTCCTGATGGAGCTTTAATAAATCATTCTACCAGTAGCAACATCTGCCTTTTTACTTTCCCCACTCTGTAGCCAGCTGACCTGTAGCCCTTAAGTGCATGACAAGAGTTTTATGCAAACCACCCACAGAGCTCACCCGGACCTTTTTTCCTGTAAGTACAAGTTTTCTGAACTTAATATGGGATTATAAATAGACTGAATCTATCTGTCTTTAGCTCTGTACATTAAAATTTAGTCATTGTCTGATTTCTCCCATTTTTAAAAAGGCTTCCCTAGGCTGCCAATTCAAAACCAGTCAGATGCCATAAACCTTGGATAAAGACTAGGAGAAAGTTTAGGCTATTTCCTCCAATGCCACCCAGATGCCATCCTGGCACACAACCATGACAAGGTCTCTGCAAAGTGGTAAGATTCTGGCATTTTATCAAAGTAGAAGTGTGCAGAAAACTGAGTTATGTACAAAGTGAAGACAATTTCATTTCCAAAACAGATAGCTGTCACTTGGGAGACTGTAACTTTGACTTCGTAACTTCACACCTGAGGATCTGAGACAAGGAGATCCTCATGATCTCATGACTTTGTCAAACTCACACTAAAAGGAACTTAGTTTCCATATTTAGTAACATTAGATCAAATAATCTGACCATTACTATTGCAGGAATCAATGCAAAGACTGAAACAAAGCTGCAGCACAGGGAGGTCACTGCTCTTCTTACCATGAATAATAACAGAAAGTTATCAAAGTACACAATATTGAGTGAACAGTAAAGAGGATCCAGACAGAATAGGTCTAGAGTCTTGGCAGCAAAATGAGAACCCTGCAAAATAGCGTTACAAATAAGAGAATTAAGTCACTGCCACAAGAGAATGTGAGCAACTTACTAAGTAAGATACAGCTCTGTCAGCTCTCAGTATCTTCAGCGATGCTACATGTATGGGCCAAAAAGATTTCAAAGGCAAGGGCAAGCACAGGAACTCTCACCAAAACACGGAAGATAAACTTAGTAGCCCTCTCTTGGGTGAAACTTTCATCAGTTTTAATGAAAATTTTCTCTGGTTCTGAGTCTCTCCTCAAAGCAAAAAAATAAGGCAAACTGCAAAGATGAAGATTTCTTCCCGCGGACCAACTTTTCAAAGGTGTTCAATTTTGTGAGGTCCTGAATAGCTTAAAATGCTTAAAAATTGCAAAGAAATAGCTGACCTAAGTGCATGGTTAAGGGAGAATGTCAGAAGTTTCCTGGTAGGACCAGTGCTCATTTCAGAGCAGCAGCAATCTTTGCTATGGGATTTTGAGAAATCAGACCAGAGTTTCGCTGTATTGCGAGAGGTTTCAGAACAAGAGTGGTTCACTCATTTCCAGTTCAACAGGACAACCTCATTTCCTGTGTTTGCCACTACTTTTATTCATACATTTTATTTGGCAGCAGTAGAGGATCGAAACATAAAACAGTTTAACACAATAAAAATAAATTTTTGGGAAGTTGTCTCCCCTCTTCCCACCATCAAAAGCTTAGCTTTTAAGACTTGATGCACATTTTTACTTTCAGCTGTGAATCCTTCCTTCATCCTTCATTCAGTAACAATTCAGAAAGGTGAATAATGGTTGTTTAGATAAAGCACCAGCACAAGGAGGCCCCCTGAAGAATACAGGTTGAAATGAACACCAACATTTTGCTCTTTCATTAGCAAAATATGTACATGTCCTCACTTAGAAAGGAAACTGTAAACATTTTGTTGTTTTACCTCACAAAACTGATCACAGAATCCAGATGCTTTGAGCCACAGCTTGAGACTGGGACAGCATCAGGTCAAAAGACTCTACTGACACCACAGAAAAGAAGCACAACCAAACAGCATCAATTATTTTCAGAACAACAATCCCTTCGTAACAATAATATTTGGGGTTTGAATTGGCAGACACTTTTTAAAGACGACAATCCACTCTGTTTCTTTTTATTCTCAAGAGAATGTTCATCACTGACCGCAATAAAACTTGCAAAAGTCATTTTTTCGTTGCATATTATTTCTGGAAGACTGAAAGACTTTTTTTTTTTTTTTTTTTAAACTTACTGATGTGAAGTTTTGGTCTTAATGGGACATGAGTTTATTTTACATGTCACTGAATACTAGTGGCCCTTTCTTCTTGTAGGAGCTATGCCACTGAACAAATGAGCTTCATACTTTCCTAGCTTAGGGATTTTGTTCATAGAGATTCAATATCAGTACATCCTATCAGTACATGCTATCAACAGATAAGGAATCTATACAAATTTACATGAGCATACACAGTATGCATGACCCATTGTGGAAAATTAATTAAAAAAAAAGAGAAAAATATGTGCTTCCATTCGTGCCCAAAACACACAGTTACTGGAAAACATGTTTAAAGCTTTGAAACTCATAACTAAGGGAAGCAATCTGCATCTGGAATATAAGGTGGTAACAAACACTCTATGCTCTCAATGAACACGCCGTCAGCTTCCAACCAGACAAGATTTGTTTCCTGCAATTCAGGAGTCTGGCCACGGCCACAGAAAATGCTAAAACTGGACTTTGTGGCTGAGCTGCCTGCACAGTTGCATGTGCATTTAAAGACTGTCTGCTGAGAGTGACAAATGCTGCTGGCAAAGGCTGTGCTCTGGATAGGCTACAAAAACTCTCTTCAGTTTTGTGAACTTCTTCGTTAGTGCTTCCCGCTGGGTCTGAGAAGCGCCATTTGTTTTAAACTTCATTAAAAAGTAAAACTGATGTGATTACGAAGAGATATAAAATGCAATGCTGGATTGTGAAGATTTAAATACATTAGACAGCCTAAACAACTAGTGTTTCTCATTGCATTGTTTATTCCACTATGTGCAACTTACTGCCATGCATTAAACAGTTAAGACTTTCATACGAAATCCTGTTGCAGAGCATCAACTTCTCATTAGCAACTGTCTTTCATCTGTAATAATCTGTAAAATCTATAAGCTTTCCCAAATATACACATACACTTTTTAGTAACAGCTTAGGAGAGGTAACTCAGACAGAACAATGTATGAATGGCTGTGTTTAAAATAAAAATAAAAACCAAGGGCTGAGCAACAACTGTTTAAAAGGAAAAACCCTCAAAGCACTAACTGAAATACTAAGTACAAATTGATGTGGCTATAAATTTCTAGTTCAACAGTTCAGGATAAATATTTATAGACATGCTGAGTTCAAGAGAAAGTTTGTGGGCTCGCCTCTACTTCCTAGTGCTTTCTCTCAAAACTGAAGTTGCTGTGATCTTGGTAAGAGAAACACACACGTGCACTCACAAGTAGCTCCATTTGTTTGGGTTGGGGAAGAAGTGCTTACTCTGTGTAGGCTTTCAACAGAGCTCCACTTCACTGCAGTTGCTGGCATTGCTATTGAGAGCTCTGAACAAATCCAACACAGTGTTTTCCATTAAACCTGTGGCTGTGTAATACTGTCCTGAGCAGACAAATCTTTGTCTACACTTCTGTCCATTAGCGGATCCCAACAAACGAGCTTTGTGTCAAGACTCTGAGGACATAATTTAGGCATTGCAAAAGTGATGCTCTTAGTCCATCAGCAGTGGCCTAGATACTTGTGATATTCACACCTATTGCAAATCCTAACTTTCTCTTCCAAAATCAGAAGCTGTTTATCTCCAAGAAGGATAGATTTGTGTCTGAGGTACTGGGTGGGAATTGAACCTCTGGAAGACAGCAGTTCAGCTCTGAATCCAAGCAGGTATTTCTGTGCGATCTTGCACAAGCCAATAAATCTCACCACGTCTCAGTACCCCACAGAAATGTCAAGGGGGTAACAATGACTATCTCCTCTGTTGCTTTAGCTAGGAAGGCCAGCAGACAGGGATCCAACGCTACTCTGGCCTCTGTGTGTGTTTAACACCACCCACAGACATACACTAGGACTCTACTTGAATTAGGCTGTTTAAGTTGTAGCATGAAATAAGCAAAAATCAATACCATTTGCCATAGTTTTTTAATCTATATTTCCAAGATTTTATCATAATTTTTCTTCCAGTGCATTGGTTTTTAGCATAACTTTGTTTTGAAATATTTATATTTGCCTCCCTGCAGAGACGAACTGCTGAGTTATTCTTTTATAAAGGAACACCAGAACTCATATAGACAAAAATAATCAAGCTTAAGTATATTGAACTCTTATTCCAGGGTGTTCACAGAACAGAGAAATTCTTTATTCACTTTATTTTTTTAATAATTACTTATAATTCATTATATCTGTTTATGAGTATGGGAGTATGATATAAATGAGTTAAATTTCACATACTACCACGTGTGTGGGTGTATTTACAAACCTTTCACAAAACAGTGTGCACTACATTAATATTCTAAGCTTTGCAAGAACAATTTAAATAATACATGCACCATAACTATTGTTTTGCTGGCATATAATGGGGCACATGGAAAGAATGCTAAACTCTCAAGCCACAGAGTTACAATTTGACTTCGTGCAGCTAGAGGAAAATTACCATTCTCATTCAACATGAGTTGAGAAAGTGCAGAGCTGGATGAAATAATCTAAAAATTCTGTTGCCAAAAGGCAAATAACCGTGAGCAGAACTATTTAATTTGTCAGCCTTTGCCTCTCCATTTTCTTTGGGCTCTGTGTGCAGATTGTTGACATTTTCAAATGAAAAGTTCTTGTATACATTGCATTTGGCATGAAGTATGGCCTTTTAATTAGTATTTTGGTAAGCTAAGCTGTTGTGTTTATAATAAATGCCATTTCTATAGAGTAACATTTACCACAGTATTTTGAAAAGGTGCAGAAAAATAAGGAAAATTCAGAAAGAAACATAAAATAACTTATTTTTCCATGTTGCCTCATTCTTGACATGAATTACAAAGGTCTCCATACAAGCAATAAAACAATGCAAAGTTGACTTTGAAATTGTTTTAGCCATAGCATTTTCAGAAGACAAGAACTATTTTATTCTATTTGGCTACAGTTTACAGTGATGCACTGACTTACAGAGAATAAAGCTGTCTTCATCATCAGAAAGCCTAGAATTTTATTTTTTTTTGAAAATGGAAAATTTCCAGGTTTCCACTATGTCTATTCCCAAAACTCCTGTGAAGAATAAAGGCATAAGAGCTTAGATCATCTCTAGACTCTCACTACAACATATTCTTCATGTGGGATGGCTAGCTCAGAGGTCAAGTTACTAACTTGCGAGTCAACAAACATGATTTAATTCCCAAGTTGGTTGTCAGGTCTCCTAGAAGAATAAAGTTAAGATATTTAGGCAGGCAATTCCAAGCCCTTATACTCGAAGAGTCACCTCAGGGACATTCCCATCAGGGGAATGCCTTGATTTTCTGGCTCCAGAGAGCTTTGGCATGTAATCTCTGACGGCAATAGGAGTAGCAGTGTCTCCCTCATCACGCACTACCCCAACACATCAACATCTTTCCTTTTCCAAAAGTTATTTCCCCAACATAAGAGAAGAACACAGAGATATGTGTTCACATGTGATGATGAACTATGAACTGACTCAAAGTTGACTTTTGGCTTAAGAATCATGATGAAGGCAGGTTTGTCCCTTAACTAACACTAAACAATAAGCTCTTGGCAACTTAGGTACAAAAACAGGTGTTGTTTCAGGCCCCTGCTAGAAATGCAGTAACCTCCAGTAACCAGATAATGTTTTACAAACTGAACATTAAAAACTGAACTGGGTACCTATGGAAGGACAATCTGGCCTTGCCTGTTTTTGCTCCTGACCTGACTGTACCTGCTTTTGGAATCCTGAACCCAGTTCATTGCTTGCCATGTCTGGTACCATCAGTAGGCCCTGTTGGAGCCCATGGCACTGCCTGCTGTGTGCAGAGCCTGTGGGACCTGGTGATGGCACAGCCTGTGCGTGGCTCCTCCTCAGCTCCTGGCTCACGCTCCTCTGGGGAGTAGCCAGCCCTCCCTGCTCCCTGTCAGACAGACTGGCTTCTCCCCTTCATCAATGGGTTCAGTTGCGCGCAATTCACAGCAATGTTTCTTGCTGTTCAGCATGCACTTAGATAGTAGGGAGTTCAGATGTTACATGGGGAAAAAATGATGCTGTCTGGCTTTGCCCAGTAGGTTTCTGAACTTCATACCACATCCATGAGTGAACAGAGCCAAGCAACATGTCAAAAGCAGAAATTTTTAGCTTTGGAGTTTAGGTCCTGGAGTGAGTGTGCACTGAGCAAAACCGCAATGAGTAATGATGTGTGTTGATTATAAACTTCTCCACATGTGGCCTTCTGCAAAGACTCTGAATGCATCATGCTTGCTAGCTATTAGCGACTACTTTCTTTTCCTGCATCAAAATTGAGATCTGGTGTCATTTGGTGCAAACTCTAAGGGACACATTTATAGACAGTCAAATGCATAGTTTGCTATTTTAGGTGGGGCTCTCATTGTTACTTGTGGCACTGAGCCCCTTCCTGACCTCTCTGGTTTCACGGCCCAGATGGAGATGAGGGGCTGGAGGGAATTTAAGCCTTGCTTTTGATGGCAGAAGACAAAAACATTACTAGTTAGCCACCATGCATGTCTGGTGATAAACATTCTGTTCTACCTATTGAGTGAGGTAGAAAAACAAAATTTAAGCTAGGGGCATATTTCTGGAAGAAGAAAAAAAATCAACTAAAATATTTTCCCCACTTTTTAATCCCTCTCACAGCACTATGGGCTATTGCAGGGCAAGGAAAAGAAAGTCAACTACTCACACTGTTCCACTTACTAGGTATTTTTTAACCTTTAAACATATTATGACCGTGAAATGCACAATTCCCCCAAAAAATCAAATTTAAAACATCATTATGTTAAGTTGCAGTCATGTTTCATGTACTGCTAAGACCATTTCCTTAAATAAGAGAGCACAATGTTACATGAGTTTTATTGCCAGTGGAATTGACCACAACAAAGACTTCAGCACTGACCCAGAGGAACAAGGGAGACTAGTCTGGAAAAGATGATGATATTTTTTGAATTAAAAGCAGAACTGAAGAACCTAATAAGACTTTGTTGAAATTTGAGAGATTCATGATTAACCATCATGGGACAAGAAAAATAAGAAGAATTATACTGACTGGTTCTACTCTGACCTACATGGTCTCAATCTCTGACTATATTTTTGTTCAGCTATTGAGGATATGATGATTAGCTGTCTTTCTCTTGGGAAACCACTAAATTTTGTTCTATTCCCTTTTCAGACATTGTTATGCTATCACGCCTAAACAGTGGACTTTATGATTAGTCACAGTATTTAGTCCACCATTATTTTTGTAAAAGATTGAACCTCCTTTACACCACAATATGAATATTTTATATCTCTTTTTCTTCTGCAAATTTGTCAATACACAATTCAAGATTTTTTTTTTCTGATTTCTGTTTTATTACTATGGAAAATAGCAAGTCCAGACATCCTTATTAATGAAGTAAATTTTCTTCAAAATCAACCTTAGGGACATCCCTATAGATAAATTCTTAAATAACCACTCTTGTTCTCCTAAGCTGACACAAAACCATGGTTTACAACAATACATTACACTAGTGGGTGATCACAAAACAGACACCTGCAACAGCCTTGTCAGAGTCAACGGTTTGTTGGTTTCCTCAATGCAAATTGGGGGCAGGTAGATGCAGTTAAATCACACAGATTTTTATTTTTTTTTGTCAGCTTCATTGTGTGATTTAAATTGCTTCCACCTCAAAATCCAGAATACTTGGAAACACACTGAAGAAAAAGTAAAGAATGAAAGAAAAAGTGGTGACCAAGAGCAGCACAAATGCATGGCCTGGCTTCAGTTAAAACAGCGCTGGTTTGGGTGGATACTACACAAAATAATATGAGATTGTCTTTAGTTTCATATGTACATTAGTTAAGGTGTTCTAAAAAACTTCTATTTCCTTACCATCATTATTATTAAATTGGTTTTGATGTTACTTTAATTACAGCAGTGAGTACCACAACAACCAAAAATAGGGAGCCAATCTTCCTGCCATTGCATGGAGCAGCAGAACTCCAGTCCTCAGCTGGCTATAGATAAACAATTAAGGTGGGAAAGAAGACAGAAGGCAAACACAGTGATAAATGGGATAGGCGCAAATAGCACATTTCTTCCACAGTTTAGTGGGCTACTGAAAACAGGATCAATTATACAAAAGAATAAAATCAACCCTGAAAAATGGCAACTCAGAATAGGGATACTGTATGTTCAGTGTTCCCCAGTCATGGCCTCTTTTTGGCTTACAAATTTTGCTTGGGTGGAATTTGAGGATATTCAGCATTGTCCAGGATTTCTGAACATCTGGCAGATTGAAGCAACTCTGCTAAAGGTCTGACCAAACTTTGCTGCCAAACACCCAGAAATATTGGCTGTTGCCTCAGCGCATGCAATGATCAGTTGTGTGGGACCATGTGCTAAGTGCAGCAATTTTGAGCATCATCACACAGTCTGCACAAAGACTACACAAGGAATGCTTAAATACTTCTGCCAGGAAAGCCGTAAGTATGACTAGGATGGCCACAGGTGACAGGCAGACAGGTATGAAATCAATTTATGAGAAGTAGAAGTGGAGCACACAGGCCATCACTCCTGTCCACAACCTAGAAATTTCTTGAGCAGCAGCTTGCAAACCTGTAGTTTTTTCTAAAGGACACATCATTTGCAAGGCAGGGAAAATGGGTGTCAACACATGGGTGCTTGTGTCAGTTGATGAAAGGAAGTGTCTTTGAATAGTTGTGGGATGACACTGTGTGGGGAAGTAATGTTGACTGGCACCTTAACCACTTCCCAGCAGAGCAGCCACTTCCACTTTGGCCTTATGTAAAGCTGAAAGTCATTTGAGACACTGTTTCTGTATGCCAATACAGAGTTATACAGTAAAATAAACCCAAATAAAATGATGCATGCATTACTTGTGAGAAATGTGTGTGGGTAAAAAACCAGCACTCTGGTAAGTGAATATAATGGGATGTCGATTACACCAAGGAAGAAGACACAGCAGTAGAAGATCCAAACAGCACAATGTGCAATACGCTGTTCACTGCCACCTGATTTGTGTTTATTTTTGTGGGGTTTTTAATTTCAGCTCTCTCTATCCCAATGTCTGTCTGACACAAAATGTCTCAGTAACTTCTCACTGCACCACATTTTTCCCAAGAATGCTCAGCGGTTTGTGGAAAGAAAGATCAAATAAAATCTCCAGTCAAATGGAGAACTTTTTAAATTCTTTTCCCCTCAAAACATGCCTCAGTGTTTCATATAATGTTTCTGGGAGTATCATAGTGCATGTTAGTTTTACAGATCAGTACAAGTCTTCCCACAGCATTCGCTTCCATCAGACAACTGTCTCCCATGAAAACATGGGTCTTTCCTGAGTTTCTTCCTCAGATGGTCAGAACAGGCACCCCTTCAGAAAGTGCAGATCCAAATCCACTGGTAGCTTCATGCAATTGGCTGCCCAGTACATCTTATAACAGCAAACATCTTGTGCCAACAACAAAGGATTTTGTGTCGTGTCATCATCCTCTGACATGATATGGGCTTCTGTCAGTTCCTGCCATCTGAAATCTTGGCATACATTTTAATGAATGTTTACTTCTGGAGCGGCTGCTGACTGAGGCTTGGAATGGAGCACACATTGCTGCTTTGAGCTCTAAACTAAGAGAAGATATCAAAGCTTTTGCCATGCAAAGTTAGTGCAGCATCCACAATAAAACAAAACTGTTAGCATTCAGTTTTTCCATTAGCAGGCAGTTGAAGGAATTTACAAATGCTGTGGGAATGTTTCTCTTTAACACATTCTTTATTCTTGAAATGCTTCCCTACTCTTTACCTCTTAATACACCACATAAATGGGTCTCTTCTACATCTCAGAACAGAAGACAGAATCATTCTTGATCTTCCCAGTGCCTCTTGTTTCCCATTGCCTGATCCCAGCTCATTTTCTCAGGTGGGATGTTTCAAATGGTACCTGTGCAATCATCAGCAGCAAAAGCAACTCAGACTTTGGCAAACTGATGCACATCATTGGACTTCAGTGATCTGAGCAAACAGAGAGAGTGTTGCAACAGCAGGGTGGTAAAAGGACAACTAGAAAGCACCTCAAAAGGGTGGGATATGACATTGGCCTGGCTTGCCTTTAAATGGAGGGGGATGGAAGGGGAACATTTAGTAGCTTAATGTATTGGTTCTGCAATGGACCATGTATGATGGTTCACATGAAGCAGAAAAACAACTCACACTTCACTGTTGCCAAGTGTGCAGCGCTTTGTCCAAGAAGAAAAATTCTTTCCTGACACCTACGCAAACAGTCTGTGGTCTGTAGCACAATATTTGGCTGTGCTTCTCAAGTAGAGCTGTAGCACAAACATTTTTTAGGCTCATAAAATGAATGAACATCAATATTACTCTCAAAAATTACACCAAGGAAGGTAAAGTGCTTGCTGCAATCAAATGCAGAGATTAATATCGCTCTGGACAGGGAAGAGTTAAGTGGAAACTGATGGTTCTTTGATTTGTCATTTTTAACTGCTTGACTCTCTGTGACATTACAGTAAAGAACCAGATGTACTGATGCTATATTTTTTATGTAGTGATTCTATTGCTTGCTGAAGTTCAGCAAAATTATGTGCAGGCATCTAATCGCATATTTATCAATTAAAAATACTTGTTTTGGTCAACCACCTTCATTTTTTTATTTTTTAAGGCAAAACCCCTGCTGCAGACTATTGTATTGGTCTCAGAGCCAAAGTTTAAACTGCGGGGGGAAGATGATCTTCAAGGTCCTTTCCAACCCAAGCCATTCTATAATTCTATGATTCTATGAAAGATCACATGAAAGTGGTTCAGTGGTTACAGAACACTAAAGATTGTAATTTTTTGTTCTCAGCTTCTCCAACAGTTTTCTGCAGAAACCTAAGTAAATCTCTCCATGCTTTAAGTATTTTTCTGTACAGAATTTAATGTGGACTAGGGAAATGTGGGTGAGAGTTGACTCCTTCTGGGCAGTCATAGTGCAGAGCCCTGCTGGAGTCAGTCCATCCTGCTCCTTTATTCACCTACACACATCACCAGGACTTCAGATCCTGGTATTTTTTCCTGCCCAGAAAAAGTTAATCTGCTTTCTAAGATTACCCCAAAAAGTAATGAAAGAACTTTTTAGGCTTGTAAATGCCAAAAGGGAACCGGAGGATTAGCTTGCCTTCTTAACACGCACATGACAAGGCTCACAAACCCCAGCAAAAGCTGAACCTAAGCCACCAGGATGGGCCAATTTAGGCTGAGAGCAACACTTAGGCTGTGGGTATAGGTGGGTGCAGAGTGGAGTCATGGCAACATTTAAATGAGTGCTCAGTTCTATAGTGGAGATGTATCTTCCCCTCTAACAGTTACAGTGGGAACTTGCTGTAAAGCTGGGTAAAGATGGCCAATATTTAGAAGTCAAATTTCTAAATATGAAGGAGGAGGTCTTCTCAAAAAGGAATGGAAATCTGTGGCCACCTTCTGCCCACCATAAGAAAAGGAAATTGTACAGATTTGCAAATTCCAGTTAAAAAAAAATCTTTCAAGGAGCTTCTGCCCAGCACTTACATTACTATATGCTTGCCATCCCCATGAGGATTAGAAAAGCTAGTGAAACTCCTGAAGATATTTAAAAGTTTTGTTTCATTTGATAGTGAGTAAAATTAAACTATTACATCCTTATTGGTCTCCTGTGATGTTTTTACCTTTGCTATGCAATAGTGCAGCTGAGTTTTGGAACGTAAGAGATACTGAAACAAATTAAATTTTAAACTAAATAAATGGCTGATGACCTTGTAATTGTAGGTCTGCATAGTAATGTGCTCTCTGTCCTAATTAAACTATCCTGCCCAATTCAGAAAGTAGAATTTAGGAACACCCAAAATCTGTAAGACTTCGATAGGATACTCTGCTTGGATTACAAATTGATCAAATGTTACCACCACCATCAAAATACCACCTTCTCTGACAATTACAGATGCTTATTCAAGTGCTTTGGGCTGAAAAAGATTTTCCTGTCCTCTCACGTGACCCTTGCCATGGAAACCTCCATGATATTTGCTGCAAAGAAGGGAATCTCCTTCATTACCCTGCCATTCAGCATTATAAATCCAGTGGTGTTCAGAAGAATTAGAAAGATTAAGATATACAATCACAATTTAATATGGCAAAGCATTGATAAGTATTCCAGTGTTTAATACAGCAGAGAAAGAAGCACCTTTAAATGAAGCCTGATAACATTTTGGCCTGCTCTCCTTTTCCAGGAATTTCTTAAAGGCTCTGACAGACAAGCTATGATGCCTTTAACACTAGGCATGAATTACTGCCCTGAGCTGTTCACCTCACACATGATGTGCAATTAAGAACAGCACATCAATCAAGTTCTAAGGACTTGAGAACACACAACACAATTTCATAATAATCTGGGATGGTTTCCCTAAAAATTACCTCGGTAATTTAGAGGTGAACAACTGAGATGTCCATGCAGCAGACACTTGGGGAGCATCTAGGGAACATAACTTGCCTTTGCCTTACTGTTTCTACCCCTCAGTTTGTGTTCCAGGCCAAAATCACAACCATACTTCTGAAAAACAATGATTTAACTTTTTGTGCTGAAGTTACACTGGAAAACTGAGATCTGCAATCAGATGTAGATAAACTTCCTGGGATTTTAGTAAGAAAATCAGGGTGGCAATGGGAGGAAGTGAAAAAAGCATTAGAGGCAACTCCAGTTCCTTTCTACCTCCTACATTGTGGGGCTATTTCTCAATTTCTGCACACTCCTTGATCTTGATTTGCCATTTCACACAACTTATCTTACATGCTGATGGAAAGAAAACCAAAAAGTTTAATTCTGGGGCCCCCTCTTCCTTGTTCACTTAATGAGAATACAGGATCACCACAATATCAGATTTATATTCTGTCTTGGATTCTGAAAATGTTTGTTCTTTCTGATAAGATCAATTCCACTGTAGAGGAACTCTTTGAAGAAAAGCTCCTGTCTAGCCATTTTTAAAACTTTTTGTTTTCCTTTAGCCTCAGTCTGGTTTAATATTTACACTGCAACAACCCATCATAACATCTGCAGCCTATTTTCCAGGATAGAAAAAACTAAGTATGTTGAGTAAATTCTATTACTAAATCTTAATGAACTGTTTTTGTTAAGATTGTCCTTCTGAACCTGTTCTTCTGAACAGGTCCACTGTCCTTCTGAACCTCTGAAAAGCTAAAGCGACAGAAGAAGCAACACTGCGAAGATGAACTAACCAGTGAAGATGGAGCCAGATAACACAAGGTCAGCAGCTGCAGCTATTAACTGACAGTATCCTTCCAAACTGGACTTGCCTTCCCCCTCACCTTGCCCATGTCACTAGACTAAGAGAACAAACAAAATACTAATACTGTCATCCCCATTTGGAAAATTAAAGGCTTTGGCCATGCTCATATACCAAACTGGGAGAAGAGATAAATTTAGATTTTCATAAAGCAGGTCTAACCCAGGACTTCAATCAAAGTTTTGTTCCTTCAAGGAAATTCAACTTGACAGTTTAATTAGTATTGAATTCTTGTATTTTTTTCCATCTACTAAAAAATCTCCTCAGATTTACCCTTCCAGTCTTCAAAGTGGCTTTAAAGGGGGGATAAGTATCCCTGGACAATTAACACTTTAAAACCAGATCTAAAAAAAATGCAAAGCAGTGATGGCTCTCTAGCTTGTAGGTCATTATATTTTACAATTATTTCCATTTGACTTTATAACAAAAACTCTGTGGAGTGCAATAAAAACTGGAATTATCCCACCTGAGCTTTTGATTAGGAAACATGTGAAATGTAAAACCAAATCTTAGCACATGCTTCAGCTTTGATTTCACTGTACTGTTATTGCCAGTTGCAGTGTTGTCTGGAAGAACCAGTTGGAATTGCAACAGCATTGTGACACAGGTGTCACAGGAATAAAGTAGAAACACATTGCCATTTTCTCACTGAGTTTGCAACAAAATGAAATAATGAAGGGAAGAAAAAAGAATAAAAACAATAAGAAAAGAAATGCTCATTGGGACTGCCTAATGTCATACACACAAAGGGTTTCTGACTGGTGCCTTAAAAACACACTAAAAGTAAGCATTTTTTAAAAAAATAAATTACTGAAGGTTTGATAAAAACTGTTCTTTGTTTTAAACACTTTCATTGAAATATTCTTTCTGTGAAAAATGCCAACTTTTCTTCAAAAAGTCAAATCCAATAACTATTTTTGAGTTTTACTTTTGCTCTTAAAAACGTATATACACTCCAAAACCTGTTTTTCTATATGGTTTCTGTTGAAAAATCCCAGTTCCTGGCCTGCTCTTACATAAACAAATAAGATAAATATCAGATGCCCTCTACTGGCCCTCTGTTTAAGTTAGAGTTTCAGAAGTTATGAATTTCCCAAATTCCTGCTGGCCCTTGCTTTTGTTACAGTAGAGTTGCAGATTCCTGTCTCTGTCGGACAAGTCCAATCATTCAAAGATTAAAAGTGTGGTCAGTTTGATGATGTAGGTGTCAGCATGCAATCAGAGTCTGACATGAACAGAAGGAAGCTGAAAGGGCTGGGAGGGAAAACTAACAGCTCCAGGAAAAAGAACTGGGAGAAGAGAAAGGTAAATAGCTAGAACAAGCAATAGTACATAACAGGATCGACACACTAAAGAAATATGGATGCCAGGAAACACAGTTCAATGTCCCAAACATGAGGGAAGGGGTAAACCTGGGACACAGAGCCCACTGCTCACCTTTTAAACCTTTTGAGTTAATAAGTTTTCTTGGCCAAATCAATCTTTCCTCTGCAAATGCTCTTTATGCTTTCAGCTTAACAACATTTGTGGCAGGTGTGTAGATACAAAACTGTCACAACACTGGTTACAGATTCCTAGCCTTGCTAGGAAGAACATGCTGCAGCAGAGTCAGATCTGTGTCACACATGGAGCTCCATGAACAGGCAGATTCAGGATGCAAGGGTGTGAATATGCAGTAGGAGAATATGTAGAATTGAAGGAGGAGAACATGCTGATTAGAGACAGCCCTTGAAGCAGTTTTCCACTGATAATAAACTCAGCGCCTGGCATGCTCAAGGAGCTTATACTTAGCACATACTCAGGTTTTGGAACATTTTCCTCTACACAGAAACAAACCTGTAAAGCTCCTGCCCCTCAGGAGGGTAAACATCATGTATTCTTCTTGAGTCAAGGTCCTGTGCTGCAGAGGCAACTTCACTGTCTTTGCAGCCAACTATTCAGCTTCAAGAAAGGGCAAAACCAAAAGGAAGAGCCTTCCGTAATTGTTTCTTACCTTCCCCTCGAATCTTGCTGTGGCTCCCAGCTGCACTCGGATATTCCGAGGAGGGAGAGTAAACGCTGGTGCTTCAGCAGGGACAGGGGGGCTGAGTGTCAGCGAGGTTTTGGAGACTCGAGTAGATGTCACCAGCTTCACGTCCCCCATGGTGTGGACTGTAAAAGAGAAACAAGTGGTAATACAGAAGCTGTGATGTATATAACTACTGCACAATATAACTACTTATATTACAGAAAGAGCCAAGAATCAGACGAGGGGCAGATGTTCCATATCTGCACTGCATTTGTATACACAGCAGGAGTCATCAGCCTAAGGTGACAGGTGCTATTCTTAGGGAGGGGAACTGAGACCCAGGAAGATTGCCTGGTGTGGCTACAGTTGTGGTCAGGGTCACAGTCTTGAGGTGAACTCGGCTTGAACTCTCATGTTCCAGGCCAGAGCCTTAACCAAAAAGTCATCCTTTACAACTGCATTAAAAGGTAATAACTTATTTCAGGAGGATATTTTCACAACGTGACTTTGATTTTCCTGGCCTGGAATACACCAAAATCAATAAGTCTCAAAAGTAGAGCCAGCGTTAAACAAGTGCTTATGAAATAAAGAGACCTCTGTTTGCACTGGATTTGAGTTGCAAGCGGGAATGTGGAAAATCTGATTTTTCATACCAAGCTTTCAAGATCTTAAGAAATATCTGGATATCTCCCTGCAAAGTACTGCTAGTACAGAACAAATGCTTTTGCAGAAATTCCAAGTCTCTACTGCAAATCCTTCTTACAGCACACAGACTAGTAAAATAGCATGGAGACCAAATTTCATAATGCTACAAGAATGGCATTTTAGAGACCTATTTACAGATATCTGCCTCAGAGGTGATTCTTCTGCTGCACAGTTCATACTTCCCAAAAAAGCGCAAAAATTATTGTATTTTTTAAAAGTAAAATTTTATGTTTTCCAGGAAAAAAAAGTAGTAGCTGACCCTAGTTCTAATTTCCAGTATAAGCTGCTCTTTAAAGCATAAACAGAAAAAAACCTTCCCAATTTTGTCTTTGCACCTTATCAATGAACTGTATGAAACCACAATATCACGTAAATGAGGAAGTCACTGATTGTATTCCAGAGATAAGAGATAAAATCATTGACTCATTTCTCTTCTAACAAATGCACTTAGCACCTGAACGCACAAAGAATGACAGTCTCTCAGAGCCATAGTCACTGTAATAAACAATAATATATCTAAAAAGGAGAGAGAATGATTCATTCAATTAATTGCTCTTTCATTAAGGACAAGACTCCAAATTCAGTTCTCCACTCAGCTAAAAACACAGTTTGTCCCAGTGGACTTTCAATTAATTACACAGCTGTAAACTGCTGCATAAGGAGTCCATATTTGGCAGCACATTTCTGAAATTTATTTTTGTTTACATTTTAAGACCAAACATTTCCCAAATCACTGTAAATATCTATTGTGGTCTTTTTTTCTGCTTAGTATAAGATGCTGATAATTTTCTAACTTCTTACCTCTTCTGAATTGGCCTAAATCCCATTTTAAAATTTATTTCTAATTTTCTTTTTTTTTTAATATCCTTTTCCACAGATGATCACTTTTCAACATGCTCAGCTAAACATTCAATCTTCAGTTTTTCTTCCCACATGTCCTTCTCCTCTACTAAGATACACCTTTCCACAGCCTATAGATACCAATATATGCAATGCCTTTCTAGCTGTGAAACTCTCAACCAACAAATCAGTCTGCCAGCAAAAAAGTGCAATAAAATTTTCAGATCACCAGCAGTGACAACAACGTGTCAGGTATAATGTGGATGCTATGAAAATCTTCTGCTGTCAACAGACACTGTGATGCAACACAAACTATATTGCAGTGAAGTTGCAAGCCATAAGAGGCCAGCAACAAAACATATCCTTCCCCACACATCTGTATCAACTTTGCAGAGTGTTTACAAGACGGAAACGACATCAGAAAAAGCATGTACCACCTAAATGTTGTTTTTAAAAGACTGTTGTAAGGGTAGTAAATTTGAAAACAAAACAAAACCCAACAGCCAACATTCAGAATCCAAGTCAAACTTGGTGTTCACCCATACAAAGGAAACTCCATTTTGGTCAGTGCCATTGTAATGTCTGAAACAAGAGAGAAAACTCTCTTTCTTTCTTTCTCTGCACTGCAGATGCTCACAGGACTTCTGTAGGGACCAAATGCTCAGGTACCTGTCCTTAGATATGATGCACTGCTGACTATGACACCTCCTTACCCACGGAAACCTGGCTGTGGTCCAAGGTCAAATTCACCAAGTACCTGAAACAGCCACCAGCACACACCCGGAAAATACACTCTATTTTCCAACCTATGCTCATCCTCCGGGCATCACTGGGCTCAGGTATGTCTGGACTGCATTGGACAAACAGTCCTGTGGTTAAAGTCCAAGTCCAAGCCCTACACAAAATGAGAGAAGAGAAGAGAAGAGAAGAGAAGAGAAGAGAAGAGAAGAGAAGAGAAGAGAAGAGAAGAGAAGAGAAGAGAAGAGAAGAGAAGAGAAGAGAAGAGAGACACAGGGCAGGAGGAAGAAAAGAAAAAAAAGAAAAGAAAAGAAAGAAGAGAAAGAGAAAGAAAGAAAGAGAAAGAAAGAAAAGAAAGAAAAGAAAGAAAGAAAGAAGGGAAGAAAGGAAGAAAGAAAAGAAAGAAAGGAAGAAGGGAAGAAAGGAAGAAAGAAAGAAAGAAAGAAAGAAAGAAAGAAAAAAACCCCCTGAACAATTAAACCACCGTTCCTGGTCAGGTTACATTTCTATTGCATGTTGGTAACATGACAAAAACTATCAACAAATTGACATGTAATATAGTGAGACTATAAAGTATAAAATAAAGAAATAGCTAGTATTTTCCATAAGCACATGTTGCACAGATTTATGTTTTTTCTGAATAAAGTGTCTAAAGAGGATTGAATTTACAAATTCAATAATAGCTCAAATCAGCACAAGCAGTTTTCTAGCAACATAAGCTTCTAATCATCCACATTTAGCAGTCTGACTTTAATTAGCTATGTACACTGAGGATGCTTCTAGTAAATAATTAGGAAGTATCCTTTTTCAGCGTAGAGGATGTTTAACAATTCTGTTCCCAAATAAATAACTTAGTTCCATGTTGTGCAGTCTGGTGTTACTATGGAACTACCATGTGCAAATATTTTAAAGAAATAAAGTTCCGGCGAACAAATTTTGTTTAAGCTTACAAGTTGGTAGACAGGAAGAAAGCAGGCACTTAAAAGGTATGGAATGTACCTGATTTTTTTCCTTTTATTTAAGCAAATCTATAGAATGAGGATATCCCTAAAATCTTTTTCTTAGGTATTTCAAGCTTGCTGCTGAATAAGATTTCAAGGATGCTACACGAACTCCTAACATTTCATTTCACGTGCTATGTGCACCTAGACTCTGGTCTTTAAACAAAACCAACTGTAACTGAAGTTGCAATACAAACATTGTGGTATAAAACATAAAAGAAACCCACCATGCAAATGTTGGCTCGTAGGGTAGTGATGTGGTTAGACAGCATTTCTAATCTGGATTTTTTTTATTCTTAATCCTTTCTAAAAAGCACATAAATCCTTACAAATTCTCACAGTGTGCCCTCTAATCTTTCTAATACCAAAGCAGACTAATGTGTTTCAAGCATTTTCTACTGTGAACAAATCTCTGTCACTCAATACTCTGCTCACAAAAATAAACCCAAAAAAGCAAACAGTAAGAAATCCACCTCATAGGTTTTTTTTCCTCCTCCACTTATTTCATATAAGTAAATACTTACCATCAGCTTCCTACATAACCATTAAATTATATCAATTTCCTTTTACCAAGTCCTTCCTCCGAGGCAGAGGAAAAATGAGTTGCAGAGAGTGCATGTGTGTGTGTGTGTGTGTGTGTGTGTGTGTGTATGAGAGAGCAAGCTCAGGCAAGTGAGAGGAAATCAGAGCTGCCAGCAGAAAAACCTTTATTTGACTTACTGATATTGCAACCCTACACTAAGCAGCACATTTTCACTTGGTCCAGCTATTCTGTTATTTTAGTCAGACTGGATTCAATAGCCCCTGAACCATCTCTGAAATCTGGATACAACCTTTTGAGCGCTTTAAAAAAAAGGAGCAAAAGGACAGACAGCCCTGGGGTTGGAGCATTTGTCTGCTGTTTGGGAGTCCTGGTTGAATTCCCTGCTCCATAATGGGCTGCCTGCATGACCTCAGGCAAGTCACTAAGCCTCTCTTTTGCCGTGGCTCCCTATTTGTAAAGTGGGGATTATTGTGCTTCCTTACCACAAAGAACTGCTTTGAGGATAACTATATTAGAGGGTGGGAGTCAGGCTACAGTAAAGGACCACATAAATAGCCCGACTAGCAAAAGGCACAAAATTACCATAAACTTACAGGAAGCTGGATCTCATTATCCCTTTCCTTTTTTATAAATCAAAAGAGGGGTGTTTTCAAAAAGCACGTATTTCGCAACTTTAGGTAAAATTTACTCTCTTATGCAGATCACTGAACTCAGTTTTGTTAGGGACTAAATGCTACAACTTATGCTTCAAAACATTCAGCATTTAAGAGTTTCTTTCAATTCTAAACCGACAGCTTCCTCTTCTCACACACCTTATTTCCTTTCCTACAGCTTCTTTCTTTACCACAGGACTAGTATGCACAAGGAGTAACATGTGGTTATCATGCTTCTATACAAGTTTAAACTTAACACATTCTCCACAGGACTACAGACATGAATTTTTGGGGCCATATAACCTCTTCAGTCTTGCCCCACAAGACCACAAAAGGAGGTATTCTGCCTCCTGTTAGCTACTGGTACCCAAGAAACAGCATGTAGGAAGAACAATAAATAGTAAAGCATCAGCAAAGGTGGTGAACTCATGTGTCGGTTTAGGGAAGAGGCTGGAAGCTGGAACAAGCACTGATCATCAATCATAGTTTCTAGAAAACATTCTAGAAAGGTCCTCTTGAAAAAAAACCAAATTGCAAGGCATTTTCAACCCAGCCTCCTAATGTCCTGTCCTTTTCCCAGCAAAATTTGATAGCTGCTATTAGACATGGCAGTAGCAACAGCACCGGATGCCAAATCTTCATGCACAATCCCACAATCCAAAAGTTTTGCAAGCTTAAATTCTGGCAACACCATGCATGTAAAATCCCTGGGTTTATTCCCACAATATACATTTGCATAACTGACCCACACAAATGGGAATTACAGATCAACTTGCAACTTGTGCTAAAGCTTTGACTCTGTAAAGTGACAGCAGAAGAACTCCAAACCAGGTTAAAGTTTGATCTGTGATGATCATGCTGAAGATTTTCCCAGAAGCAAGCAAGTTCTTCAAATCCCATCATTTCAGTGCCTTGAATCTCACATTTGGCACATCAGCCATGAGGCCCTGCATTAGCAAGAATCTTGCTTGTACACAGTAAAAGGAAACTATAGGTTCAAACTGTTCCAGGTGCTCATTTTAACAATATATTATTGCAGCCTCTCTGTTTCATTCTGAAACAATTATGTTATCCAGAATACTTCAAAGACTGAAATACCATCAAGCTCCAAAGGAAATGTAGCTGCATGTGAAATTCTGATACAGAGTTTGACCTACGAAGTATAGTTGGAGTTTTCTGAAATGAAGGTCATTTTTAAGTAGCAATGTATGATATCTTCTAGGAGTTTGGCCTACACTGTTAGGCATAAGAGGAGATCAAAGGTGTTTTGGGGCAGATCAGCTGGAACAAATGAAAAATCACACATGTTCTTTCAAAGGAAAATCATGCCCTCTATAGGTGTCTGTGCTGCCCAGCAAAAAAATCACTGACAACGATGAGACTTTCTTCCAGATACACACAATTGTAAACATCCTGTAGTTTTCCTCAATTTATCTGTGCTGTTTAGGGCACTAAAGACACCAGGCTCCCTGGATCTGTACAGATATCCAACTTCACCTACTCTCAGTAGTCATGTTGCTGCAACAGAACACCCAACATAAGCCCTGGTATGTGCCCTTGAACAATTGCACCTTAAAGGTTTATTGATACACTAAAATAGCTGCAAAGGGTATTTTGAATACAAGGCAGGGTGTTGAAAAAATGTAAGAGTGAGAAATGGTTGTATACTTTTAATAACATAGAATCATCTTCATTATAAACAGACACACCATGTTATTCAATTATTCCATAACCACTGAGAACTAAATTTTAAGAAAGAACATGCCCATCACAAAGCAGCTGAACATGTGTCTTAGAAGAATGCAATGATGTTTTAAGACTCAAAACCTTGCGTGTTTAATTTGAAACATCAGATAAAGAAGCAGTAAATCAGGAGAGATCACAGGAAACACAGCTCCTTTGCAGCTGTTATCTTAGAAGAAATATGAATAACTACATGTGATGGGCAGGTTCAGTACAGCACCCATACTTAAGAATTATTTTATAGCAGCAAATTGAAGCCAGAGGGAAACCCAGATGGCAAATGGGATGCAAGTTGGGCTCTTTCTTACTGATTCCAAAGGGGCTTCCAATGGAAGCACACTGGGGAGAGTGATTAAATCTGACTTCAAAACCTCCTACAATTCTAGTTTATGAGCAACATTTAAAAAAGAAAGAAAAGGCAAGATGTACAGAAAGGGTTTCAGTGAACTAAGCAGGAGGTCACTGGAATTAAAATCTACTGTTTTCCATTAAAGGATCATTTTTAATCCTTAATATATAAAAAAATCCAAAGAACTTTGTCTTCAGAAGGTTTGGACTAAAAGTCTCAATCTGAGTTTTATCCTTGACAGTTGGTGTCATAAACAATCAAACTTCTAATAACCTCTTTCATAGTCCTTAAAGAAGGATTGTCAGGTTATGCAGAGCAGGCATTTATAGAATCTGAAGAAAGAAAGATTGCACCAGTCTTCATCTTACCAATAAACCTTCATATTTAATTTCTGCCATTTATCTTGTGCTTTAAAAGTATAGAATAACTGCGACAAGTTGGTGTTTATGTCACACACATGTGACAAAGACCATCCAAAATTCAGAGAGACTTCTGGGTGTGAGTATGACCTTCATCACTGAACATCAGGACCTGGACTACTAACTTATTTTTGCAGGAAGAAAAACAATTTTCCCAGTGCTGTGCTGCCTTTCAGGACATACACTGATTTCTCTACAGAGAGATCTGTAGGAAGACACTTGTTTCAGGTCATCTCCAACTGTTTCTCTCCAACTCACATCTATGTGTCACCAGTAACTGAACACCAAAGAATACCTGAGGATCAGCTGGGAATCCCACATGACCATGTATTTTAGAGGACTTGGGTGAAACATTTGGAATAGGAGCTCTTGAAACCATATAGAAATGCAGCTTGCAATTCCAGAATAATTTTCAGTGCCAGTGGAGGTGAAGCATGTCCCTATAAGCTGACTTTGACATGAAGTTTTGGGTACACAAGCACAAATTTGCAACTATAGCTCTGGTTTCAGACCTTAAGACTCAACATGCACAAGCCCAATAATACTGCTTTGCTGGCAGTAGTACTTAGCACTTAAACAATACCTTCAATTCCATTAAGCCCCTTAAAAATCATTTATATGTATTGACTGTCACAGTATTGAGGAAGAATGATTCAGTTCTTCAATTACCTCTCCTAAGATTATATAGAGAAAATAAAAAGTAAAAACAAGATCTCAAAGATCCAGGAGCTGAATAAAAAGTTAAAACTTTTTTAAAAGAAAGAAAAATCTTATTTCCTATTTATCTGGTAAGGTAATTCCTTTTAGATGAGTGCAGGTTTCAGGAAGGCTTCTAGCAGAGCTCTGAAGTTTAATTCTGGTGCACGTTAGCATGGGGCAAGTTTTGAGAGGTCTGCCCACCATTTGATTTAAATAAAAAGACTTACAGAATCAGTCATATGTAGTGATGTCTTAGTGGTGGTAAAACCTTATGCTAAATCAGCATATTACAGTGGAGTTCCCTTTGGTTTGGGTTTCTTTTTTTTAGGTTCCACATTTCAAGGAGTAACCACAGCATTAACTTTCCTTGATGCTGATGCTGCAGGTGGCCAGTTGCTATTGCCCATTTCCAAGCCAGTAGGACCATAAAATTGCACGAAAGGTGAGTCATGGAAGATTTGTGGTTCATAAACCGCAGAAGTTTAGACTCTAAATTTTGCTTTGTGCTTCAGTTTCAAATATATCCAGAACTCAAAAACAAAGAAACGTGGGTCTGCCAAGTTCTGTGCCATTTGGGAAAATGAACACATGTACTCTACTGGCTGAGGTGTGTGAACCCTGGGGTAACATTGGAAAGAAACCTGTTGCCTTCAGCCAGAGATAGACAGGGCTGTGGATAAACACCACTAAGTTTCAAATTATATTGCAAATACTTAATACTAAAGGAATTAGTTCTTCATTTGAAAGAGCCACTGGTTCTTCATGCTGAGACACTCTGCACAAGGCCAAATTCTGTGCTGCCTTCTATTCTGTGAAGTCCCATTAACTGTCAGCAGAAAACCTAGCCCATAAGCTCTCCTGCAAGTTTATTTTTTCTGGAAACAAGTTTTGTTCATGCATGCAAGCCAGCATACTCCACCAATCACTGGTATACATCAATCCTTAACAATGTATTTGGCACAGTAAAGCAAACAGAACCATCACCTTGCTGAAAAATAATAACCTAGATGAGAGACGGGGCTATACAACGACAATACCTTCTTTTTTCTTAATTAACAAACAGTTTGGTTAACTCCTAAAACCACCAGATAGCATGCAAATCATATTGCTGCAAGATGCTTTAGACAGTTGGACAGTTAAAACTTCAACAGGAACATCTCCAATAAGACTGCAGAAGAAAACTTTCTACATGGGTAACAGTTCTCAAAAGTTCTGGATAAAGCAATGTCTATCCAAGGGAATGAGCTTATGATTGGTCCACAACACCCTCATCTGACACATGAGACTGTGACCTTCTTCCCATCTGTATTCATAGATAGATAGAAATGAAACCTTTAAGAGTGTCATCCAAGAGAGCTGTAACAGAGATCAAGAAGTCTTCAGATGATTAAATGTGAGCCCTATATGCATCCTTTGAGCTGGAGACTTTTCTACTTTAATTCTACTGTCCAGATTTTAGCAATCAGGTAACCAAACAAGACCAACTCCCAGCACTGAAGCCATCTGCCTGCTCTTCTCACAGCTGGTAAGGTTCCCCAGTGCTACACGCTGCACTCCGAACCAGCTGCAGACTTCAGAAACAAGCAAACAAAAAGTGGTGGCATTTTATAAATTCTTAAAGAGAATAATTTCCCAAATGGGCCCCACTATATGAAGTTGAGGTGGCAATTATACTCAAAATATGAAAAGCTTGTTGCAAAGAAGATAAGGACAAATTTATTCTCAATATACATGGGGAATAAGATGTGAAGTCATAAGCTTTTAATTATACCAGGGACAAATCAGACACTTGGGAAAAAGTTTAATAATTAAGAATTGAAGCATTCCTGGAAGACATTGCTCCAGGAGTCCTGTGAAGTCTTCAGTGCTGGAAGGCATACAAATGTCTGTCAGGAATGATGCGTACAATTGATCAAGTCTTGGATATGGAAAAGACTGGATGGCCTTCTGAAGTCCCTTCCAATCCCATGACTCCATGATTCATCTAACAATTGATGTCAAATTTGGACTCCAATATAGGACTTTCACATGCTGGATATAGGCCAGCAAGACAACTATTACTCTGTAGAGAACACCATAAATCTGAAAAGAAACAACTGTTACGAGGTGGGGAAAAAAAAAGTCAGCCTATGAAAACAACAATATCAATACATAAATCATTAATGTTGCAGAGCTTAGTGAGAAGGAGTGAGACAGAAGGAATCTGGTTTAGTCTTACTTAAGCACCAGTTTGCAAATCTCAGCCAAATGTCCATTTCTGATAACAAGTGAGCACAGCTTTCATTTGAGACTGCAGAGGGTGGAACACGCAGGCAAAGAAATTAATGCCTTTAAAGACATTTCCATCTTCAAACACAAACTGCCCTGTTATATTCAAGCACCACATCGCATATAAAAGTTCTTTTACATACTTTTTACTGGATTTGTAAAGTAGAGAGTTACAGGAAGTTACTTAGGTCACATCACATTTCTTCAGCTTTGTTCTACAAAAGCACACAATGTGTGTTCTCGAAGCTATCAGCTTAAAAGTGTATATAAAAGAAGATTAAAATGTGCAACATTGGTTTGGAGCCTCTTCTCATTTCCATGGGGTTTGTATGAACAGAAAAATGCTTGGACTCAGTCTGAGATCCAGATCTATCCTGACTGCTTCCAGCTGGGAGACAAGGCCAGAGAAGGGCCCCTGTTCCTTCTTCTGCTTGGAAATTCATTATTGTGCCCCTTCTCATGAAATCTGGGCCCCACACAATCCTCAGCCCCTCTTTACACACTATGTCTATTCAATCAGCATATCAACCTTTACTCCATCAACAGGGGAAAAAAGTGGTAGGAATAATAAAACCTTTCCAGCATGTCCACCATGTTTTCCTAACCCCTTCTAAAAGGCCCAAGTTGAGCAAGACATGGCACTTTGATGCTTTTGTGAAGATATTCTACAGAGACATGATCCCATCATCTTTCAGAGCAACAGGACTACTCTCCTCATAGGCAGTGAAAGGTAGGAGATGAATACACTGCCAGGCAGAGATGATCTCTAGCAGGGACAGAACAAAGGAAAAAAAAATTAATTGTGATTAAAACAAATTTAAAAAAAGGAGAGAATAAAAAGGAAAAAGAAATAAACAGGAGATGAAAGAAACAAGTCTGACGATGCAAAAAGTTGCCATAGAGGGGGAGGAGAAAGGTCATACAGGCAGAGAGAAAATAATAAAGAACATACGATGAAGGCTGTGAAAAACAGACCAATATTCAGATATACTGACACTGGGGCTGAAAATCATGATGGTTCCATTGTTGAATTCAACAGTTTTAATTGAATGAACTTTAGGACATTTTCTCTGATTTCCAACCCCTCCAATAGGAACAAACAAATGGTCCAAGAATGAGTGAGGTTCACACAAACCACTTTTGACTGACTTTCGTCCACAAAGTTGGTTGTTGAAGAATAATTCTCTCCAATGTCACTTTTCCCATTTTTTAAGCTTGGTTGTTCTCAAAGTATTTTATATTTCTCCCCACCCAAGTGCCTCACTCAATCTGTCTAGTTGCCAGTTTAGGGCAATTCTCATTTTTATGAGATCCCAACAACTGCTCTGCACGCCAACACTGAAAGTGAGCAGGTCAGAAAGACGCCAATTATCCAAGTGTTTACACAGATGTGAATAAAAATGTGCAACGTTGATATTAGAAACAGAGAAATGCATTCTTCACTTTTTTTTAAAGATAAAGCATTAAAGAAGACTTAAAAAACCTCACATATGGAAAAAGCTAATTCTTTACATGTTGCTGACACTTCACATCCCATTACCTCTTTGGTGTATTTCTTACATATACAAAAATTGATTGTGTTTTCTCCATCTTTTTTTTTTTTTTTCAGTTCCTTTTGCATGCAGGTTTCTTCAGAGATTTCTTTTTTAATGATAGATGAAGAAAATCATCCCTCTCCTCCACTTAAATTAGGTCTCACTACCATACTGAGATAGCTACACTTCTTAGCAGACCAGCATATTAAAGCCTGGAGATAAAAATTTAACCTCACTCAGTTTAATTGATTCTGACAACCAATTCCAGCCATGAGGACAGAGGGCAGGGCTTGGCCACTTTCTGTGTTCTGTCCCTGGCCACACATTTTATTCCACGAGCAGTATATCGGAGGTGAACAACAGGCAAAATAATGTTGCCTCACTTCAATTTTGCTGAAGTCAGTAGAAAGGTTGCCAGTGCCTTCAGTGAGACTTGAGTAGGGAACCAGGCCCAAGGCAAGCTCTTCATTTACAAGCACTTGCCAAGAGACTTCTGTGAGCTCCATACAGAGTTCTACAGGCTCTGAAAACCACTTAAGAGCTGGATACACTTTTAAACTCTACAGAGAAGCTCTGAACTAGATGTGCCTCGGAGATTCATTTATCAATTTAAAACATAACAGTATGCCTTTGTTCTAGGTGTTCAGACAAAAGGCAGTTAATTAACTTGGAAGTAACAAAAGAACTGGGAAAAGCTAGTATTGATGAGATCAAAAGTATCAAATAATTTTGTAAAGCTTGGAGAGGGGGATTGAGAAAATATCAATAAAATCCATCCTATTTCATACCAGAAACAACAAGAAAGTTACCCCGTCAAATTGTCACAGAAAGTGTCAAATCAACATGAGAGTTCTGCAAGCCACATAGGATCCCTTTTTAGACAAAAAAATCTCCATGCACTGAGAAGGTAAGAGAAGAATAGAAAACTACTTTTCCCAGTGTAGTCTCAGATATAGCATAGACACAATTCTAGCAAGGAGTGATTTGGCCAATTGCACAAGAAGATTGTTTTCTCATGGAGATTATTAGAACAGTGTTTTTCCAAGAAAAGACAATTATATAGACAATCTGTATCCAGAACCAGTAAACAGAGAGTAGAAATAATTTCACTGAAAACTGCAAAGGTACACAAACAGAAAGTTCATCGGTCTTGCTGAGGAAATTCCTGGAATATTTGAACCTCGTGATACATATCCAAGTCTGCTGATCACATAATGTTTAGGCTTCAGATTTAAAAGATGCCTCCAAAATCACAGGCAAAATAATTGATTTTTGAAAAATGCAGTGAGTTCAAACATGAATTAAGAGAAATCAAGCCCTTGAGTACCCACTTGTCTCACAGAAAAAAAAAAAAGGACTCATCAGAATGAGGTGGGGTGTTTTAACATCAGGTATGGTTTCTGAGGAATCCAGTTTTATTCAGAGGCATGAAGATAAGATAAATAATAAACATAAGACTTTATGAATATATAGACTAGTTACTCCAAAGCAAGATAACACTATTTTGACAAATGTCAGCAAATTCTAAACTCTCAGTAAACACCTCTAGGATCCATAGCATAGGAAGCTGAGATGGCAATAAAAGCACAAAGACCTTTTCACATAGCAAGTTAGAGGTCTGTAGTGGAGTTCCAGCCAGTTTCTGTGACCCAGCCCGGCAGTGCATTGCCCACACAGGCTCAGAGAGCACAAGGATGTCACAGGTTATAACACAGGAAGATTTCCCCTATGCCTCAAATACTGTTCCTCTATTCCTACTTCTCCTGTACGCACAACCACTTTGCTACTTTTCCCAGTAGTCATGGACCCCTTCCCTGACAACACCATCACAGAACCATTAAGGTTTGAAGAGACCTCTAAGACCATTGAGTCCAACCTTTGAGCAAACAAAGGTCTCTAGTAATCTTGATGATTACTATTATGTTTCCATGGGGGAGAGGAATGTTTTAAGGTACAGAGCTAAGATCTAAGCTGGTTTAAATCAGCCTATTTCCGTAGGGCCACAGAAGTGAACCAGTTTTCACTGGGTAGGGATCCGGTAGCACATTTTTCTGTAAAAGTTTTGGCAGCTCACTGTAAACCCATTAATCTTGAACTACACTACTGACAGTTCTGGGAGATCTGCAATCACAATGACTCTACATTATTTATTCTACTGCTTATCTGACAGGAAAAAACAGCCTCCAGGAATCTGCCTGGTGAAGTACAGGACAATGCACAATTTCTGCCTCTGAGGCAACAGCCTCATATTTGGAATTACTTTGTTATCTGAAACCAGAGGTAGAGTAGCTACTGAGAGTTTTCTTCTTTAGATTAAATAGATGGTCCTGTTTTCAAATAGTGGAGATATTTCAAAGCATCTTTTTTGTTGCTTTAATAGATAATTTTAAGCAGAGTAACCCATGCAAATTCCACACAAAATCCAGTAATTCAAAGAAAGGATTGGGATCCCAAACTTACAGATTCTGCTTCTGATACTTATTCCCAACATTACCTCACAGACTCATCAACACAAATTTAAAAAAAAAAAAAAAATCCCTTTTTGAGGAGTTAGAGGGACAAAAAAAAAAAAGGCAATTCCTACAGTCAGAATAGATACCAAAAAGACTTGCAACTGCCCTATTTTCTAGTTTTAAGTTTCTAGTGGGCAATAACAGCAAGAACAAATAACAGGATGCAGCAGAATTCCAAATAAGAACTGGTTTGTTGGTTTAACAGACAAGAGCAACTTTTCCCAGCACAGTCATCTAAGTCCATGAGATATCCAAAACAATTATTAACCACTTACTACAAAGAGGTAGTTGCTTCTGTGCTGGAAAAGACAGACACTATCTGGATTTATTGGTGCTGTGTGTGAAGAGAGATCTGGAAGACAATAAGAAGTTAATGAACTGTTACAGGTTTTTGATACTATAATTAGAAATCTTTAGAGCAAAACTTGAATAAAGAACACAACTGCCCAATTTGAAATGGTTCTTGTAAGTCTAAAACTTAGGCCAGTTTCCTGAGGTTGGCAAACGTTTCAGTTACCATTGCCATCCCTAATCACAGCAAGTTTTTCCTTCCAGCATTGGTTTTTCTCTGAATTTGAAACCCAAGCTTAATGCAAAGCCACATCAAGCAGAAACAGGATAAAATAGATCCATGCTGAGCCTGTATGGGTAAAGCTGCAGAGATTCTTGCTGCTCTAGTCACAATAATAGTTTTAGCTGAAAAACTACTGGTCCATTTCAGCAAGTGGCTGCTTTGCTGCTGTGCCACACAAAGCCACAGAAAAGTGAAGCCAACCTTCTCCTGGGCTTTTTTTTTAACATATATTATCTGGGACACAGCAGCATAGAATCTTAGAAGCTTGTAAAATGAATTAAGCAGACAAATGCATCGTATTTGTTTTCAGTTCAATAGAAGGCTTTAATATTGAATACATACGAAGGAAGAGACATGCTAAATTGAACGAGCCTGGAGGCTTAACGTGATATTAATTCCACTTGCATTCAACCATGTGGATCCAATGATCAAAGAGATTTGGAAGCCAGGAGGGAATAATGGAAATATCAACACTCAGCAATATTCCGTCGCCTCAGGGCGGCACAGGACACTAACAGATGTGAGGAGAGCAGCAGGGCCATCTCTGCTCACACCGAAAGGAGACAGGAACTACAGTCACACTGGATTTTCATGCACCAACCCCAAACCTTCAAGATGCTGTTATGAAAGCACGCCGATGGCACATCTGCACTTTTACTTTGTACACTTTTTAAGATACTGTCCTGGTTTTGAGTTAGAGTTAAGTTTTCTGCTTAAACCATGTCTTGTTAAACCATAACAGAAACTTTCTCTATAAAGCACTACTAATGATGGCCAGTGCCTTCATTAGTAGTGCCAGCATGTTCAGGTAAAAACGAAAGATGAGCACCAAAACACAATTGTGGTAACTGAAAATTATCAGGTAAGTCTTTTAAAGAGACCAGAGACAAGGCTGTGGAATAAGCAAGCGTTTATTTGAGCACTTGCCACAGGAGATAAAAATCTTGGTTTGAGCTGTTTAAAAAAACCTTTCCAATCGAGCAAATATATTTTGCATTATCAGGAAGTGATAATGAACTAAACTAGAAGTATTAGCTGTTTAAAAAAAAATTAACACCCCACCACTCACCAAGATTCACAGCAACTTTTTGCCAGAAGGTTCCTCCAGCAGCACAGGAGAGTTTGATACAATTGCACTTCCAAATCAAACTAATCATGAAAGCAAGTTCTCACAGTGTAAGGGCCTAAATTGTTCTCTACATTCTTGTAGAAAGACAGATCAGCTGAAGGCCAGTATATTATTTTTTTTTGTTATACGCCAAGGCTTAATTCTGTGCAAGAACAGACCTGATACTGACAAGGGCTGCAAGTTTAAAACCAGGGGTTAAAACTGGACACGTAATGAATAACTTCATACTTAGCTTTAGTATTCAACCTGCCTCGACTTAAAATAGGGTTAATACCACACATTTAAATCCTGTGGAAATGAAAGGGAAGGTTCCCCTGATTTAACAGAATTTTGATCATACCTTTTGGCAAACTTCAACAATTACACTCTTTCATATTCTTCTGTGCAACACTTTCATCCAGAGAAGTGGAAAGTATTCTTGCAGTAACTGGAGATTGTTGGAAGAGCATTTGATGAACTGCTCCTCCACAAGTGTTCTTCCTTTGTTTTTAAAGTAGCAATTGTTTTCAAGGACTAGAGGACTTGGATTTTGTTGTTCTTGAATGTGTAAGTTCTTTGTCTTTCTGCCTTGTTTTAAAAAAGTGCTAGTGATAACTGTCCTGATGTCTTGCTGCATTTTTTAAATAGTTTAAATTTACTTTGGGAAGGTCCTGTGGTACCTTATAAATCTCCCAGAGAGTAGAAAAGGATTTTTGTGGGCTTTCTTTTTGCCAGATTTCCCCGCGCTATGTGTATTTTAACTACTACTTTCTTTAGACTGAAGTGCTGCCTATGTTTTAACCCCTCTTATGCTGAGCTGCTGTATCTTCTGCGTGGAAGATTCAAATCACCTGAGCCCCAAATGGTCTGTTACAGGCAAAAAAACAGTTATTCAAAAAAACAGTTTTGTTCAGAAAACTGGGAGATGTCCTTACTGTTCCAACATGGTAAGGAATATCAGTGTGCAATAGTAAACTAAAAACCAGTTCCACACAAAGACTTCAGGTAAAAAGGTGAATGATGAAAAGTAGATAAATGTCTCCTTATAGGTTTTTAGCCTTTCAAGCTGTTTGTGCCGTTACAAAGTTATTTCTGCCCCCCATTCTTCAAAGATGGCCAAGCTGATTTTCAACTATAAACTACTGAAGGTTGGGGTTTTTTAATAAGTTTAAATCATGGAAGAAAAAAAAGAATCGATGGGAGATTTTCATTGTAAATGTTAAAGAAATGAAATAGAAATGCAAACCATATAAAACAGAGCAGTGTGCCCTCTGGTTTGAAGGTACCAGCCATTTCTCCCTAATTGCTCGTCCTAGTTAGTGTCAGTCCCTTTCCTTGAGGACTGTGGTGACAGATACACAGCCTTGCACATACACAAAGCTCTTCATGAATTTTGTGATGAGTGTAGTTAGACAGGTAATATTAAGTATGCAGACCTAGATGGAAATAAAAATTAAGCAACAGCCATGGAATATAGGCGACAAAATCTTAGTACAACTTTCAGCCAGAAGAAGCTGTGAAGGTCCTGAAGCCTTTAGGTGTAACTTTATTGGCATCAGACAGAAGCGAATCCTTAGCAATACTTCTGCATTTGAGTCAAGCAAACATTGAGGAAAGCAAATGCTTTAATGGTAATGATTGATTCTCAACTTACAGGGCATGAAAAGCACCACTGTAACACAGATTGGGGCGCTGCTGACAGGTTTAAGGCTCAAGAACAGACATCCAATAAAAGAGCACATAAACATGGCTAAGTGAGACATCTGCTCCAAGTTATTCAGTTCATCCACAAGGGTGAAACTGGTTTGCATTGTTTACAAATAAATATAATAAATAATCAGGCAAATCTGTTCTTAGTTAAAGCATTAGGAAAAATACACCCTTTACAATGCCTCTTGCAGAAAGACATCTGGTAACTGGAACTCTGCAACCCAAATTGCTTACAGAATCCTTTATTTGGGTTTACCTTTTGCCTCTTCCCATTTCATTTTCTGCTCTCACAGGTCACTTTATTAGTTATGTTTTACAAGCAAACATCTTTTCTAGCAACAAAGGATGTCATAATTTTGGCCATATGCTTACCATTACACCCAAGACTCAACAATCAAGAATTATCTAACCAGAAAAAGATTCTAGTGTTTTCAAAATACTTTGGAGACAAACTTATTCATCTACAAAGAACAGAGACAACTTGTTTGGACTACTACATATGTAGTATTAGAGACTAATGTGCTTAAAAGACCAAACTTTCTTTAAGGGAATCTGAGTAAGAAATTTAAAATGAGAGCTAGATTTACAGCTGTAAACTCTTCCCAGGACAAGCAGTTTTCCTATTAGTGCATCCTCTACAATCATCTGCTTTTTGTAGTGTGATTTTTCATTCTGATCCCATTGAGAAGAGAATTAGCCATGGTATAGTGGCTTCTCTTGAGCTGAGCCAAGTGGAGAGCATTCAGCTCTTGAGTATTAAAAGTCAGGTTTTAATTTGTTATAATTTATTTCACAGAGGTTATTAGCACAAACCAGTAAGGAAAAGCAGCACATATGAATGTCTTGCACTGTTTCAAAGGAAAACAATCAAGATCAGCCTCAGACTATTAATTTTCCATTCTAACAAATGGCTTAACTTCCAGGCTGAACCCAACTTTCTGAACTGGACTGACTCCACTAGACACCCTGGTTAGGGCTGCATATCAGCTGCTTCAGAGAAAATATGTGATAAATCTCATTCACTGAGAAAGGATACCAAAAGAAAAAATAACATCTAATAACACTCTAAAAATAGAGAGGTGATTTTTATGCTAACAGAAGTACTGCATTATCATTCTGCAAACTGGTGTATTTTCAGTATTGAAGACTCAGAGTCTTTTGGCACCTGGCAGGGACAGTGATGGCACCTTGCTGTGGTTAAGCTGGAGGTGTCTGCTACTTTCACCAGCTTCCTCTCTTAATGAGGGACAATGCACACAAGATGATGAGTAAGGGATGAAGATTTGTGTATTCTTCTAAACCAGCACATCACAGGAATAAAGATGAAAGTAAGAGTGAAAACATAAACAATGAAAAAACCCAATTAAGCCACTGTTGACAGCCCAGCAACAAAACACCTTCTTTGCAGGTCAGATACTGCCTGTTCTTGGCACATTATGTGTTTCTACTTGGCAGGGGAAGAAGAGGAGATACATAAATTAAACTGCTGAAGTTCTGCAGAACACCAGGAGCAATCTGGACTTGCCTTCACTCAGTACAATTGCTATTTTGTTTCCTGTTGAAAACGTGTATTTATCACTGCAATGCAAACCAGACATGAAACCACAAAGAAATTAAGGTATTACAGCTGGTGGAGGATCAAAATATCTGCATTTGATCCTACGTGGATCATCACGAGACTGATTCTGTAGGGAAATTATTGCAGCATCAACAAGCAGAGAAAACAGATGAAGCAACACCTGCTTATGATCCGTTTTTGTCAGCTCCTGACCTCTCACTAGTGCCAAAACTTGGGAAAAACACATACTAAATTAAAACCTAATGGCTTTAAATACTGGAAAATGTACTTACTTCTCTGGAATGAACCTCTAATAAAAAAAATTAGAATTAACATCTTCTGCTCTTGTAAATTTTGGCTGCTCCATCTCTATTCATATTCTGTCTTTATGCCTGCAATGACTTCACTCAATAATAGGGAAAATGGAAACTCATTGCAAGCTTAATTCACGGCCCTTTAAAGGATTCAAGGTGCAAACTGTAATAGACTAATGAATTCACAGGAATGGGACCTTCAAGAGTTTTGTATAGATGTTACTTAGAGGTCCAGACACCCAGAAGAAAGCTATGCTAGATTTAAGCTTGAATCATCAAAGGAAGAAAAAGGACCTCAAACAACAGTTTAAAAACTGATTACTATAATCTGCAAAAAATATTTTAGTCTAGAATTTTCATGTTTAATGCTCATAATAGTTAATTTCTTCTCCTTTTATTGACTACATAATATAATCTTGTTTATCTAAAATTCTTCTGGGATTTCTGAATCCACTTGAGAACAGACATTCATGAGAGGGGCATGGAAGGATTACAATGAATTGCATCAGTTTTTTGAAGAGGTGTTGTTCCTTTAATGTAGTCTCTTAAAAGGAGCCTTTGTTCTTTTTTGATTGCACTGAGGGGGAAGGGACAGGGAAGGAAAAGTCCAATCACATAGTATATAGCAAACTACCCTTTAACTGAGATTTAAATTAATCAGACCTATTAATTAATCTGGCAAAATTACATGCTACTCCCTGTAAGGAAACAAACCTGAACTACTACTAGTTCCCATAAGATTTTTTCAACAACTAGAAAAATGTTTCCTTCTTCCCCAGAGGACTGTGCAAGGAAAAATGTTTCTTACTTCTAGCAGCAAGCCTACCCAAAGGAGAACCTCTATTCCCTCCCTGTTACCTCTGAATTCCAAGACATCCAAAACAGGCAGTGCTTTGCCTTATCCACAGTTAATGTGTCATTGCTGAAACAATTGCTTTCAGCCATTGTTTTTCTGTAGCTGAAATCTTGTCTGGTTTTGGTGCCTTTTAATAAGCTGAGCTTTGGGATTAGTCTAGTGCAGTATCATGCCCCATTCAGAGCTAACAGGTACAGAAGGGAGAGAGGTACAATTCAGGTTCCTCTTTTCCTTTGCAGTAGCCAACTCAGGTTAGAGGCACAAGTGGCAGCTACACCTAGAACTCTGCAGAAAAAAATAGGGGAAAATAGCATAATACAAATGAGACAACTTGCCTGGTAAGAAAGTAAAGACCTTGGACAGAAACAAGACTGTACTCTACAGGTTACTAAGCAATCTGCAAATAGAGAAGGTAGAGAGAGAGACAAAAGATTCACATGTTAGAAGAAACACAGAATAATCACTGGTCCTGTAAGTCAAACCTGATGGGTTTAGGTTTATGATACCCTATCCTAGCCAACAAAATCCACCCTAAGATGCATCTAACACAGCCGTGGGCATCCATCTCCTAAGCTGGGGCTGAGCATAATTTTCAGGGTTACTGCTTTGAGCTTTGGGAACACAGATGAAGAGAAAATAACCCCTCTGTTTAAAAACATGCTGTACAACTCTTTGACTCCGGATATTTCCAAGAGACGTATAAAAAGTTTACAAGAAGAGTGAGGTGTAGAGACTGACAGCATATGCAGAAAAACATTTGCCACCTCCCTTAAGATGATTTCTTCCCTAGAATACCCAGGAACACAGATGCATCTTTCTTCCATGTGTATTGATCACTGCAATCTATAAGCCTAAATTATTCTCCTCTTTGCCAATCACCAGACTCCTGAATTTCTACAGATCTGAGTGAGACCTACAACAACAACAAAAATAAATAAAAATAATTTAAAAACAAATACCCCTTAGAGCTTTCACCTAGGATGATTTCTTGACTTTGGAAAAAACAGCCTCATAAAATAAGGTTACTTGAAAAAAAGAATGTGTTTACATGTAAAGCACTAGCACAGGACAATATTTCACTCAGAGGTGGAAATACTGGGCTCTTACTCTTGATGTTTTTGCTTAATAAAACCTGATTGTTTTCCAGCTTTTTGTCTCAACTGAGATCAATACATTCTTAATTAGATACTATACAGACTTACCTGTAACAGATACAGTGGCAATTCTCTTTAAAAGATTGCAAATTACCCCTAAAAATAAGTAATTATCTTGTGCCATAGCATACATGTTGTTGTTATCACTAGCTGAGGACTCAGCCCGACTGAGGATGAAGAGGGCTTATTCTTATTTTGTGTTGCAATTTGAGCATGAGCTGAGAAGTGAGGCATTTTATAAGATTGCCAATTTTCCCATAGCTCTGACAGAAGGAGAAGGAGACAGCAGTCCTTCCTGTGGCTTGACACACCTACCAGTAATATTACCCAGCTGCTCTTCGTGGCTCTCTTCAGTCAAATTACTATGATCGTTTTTAAAGGTCATGTGTACACTGGACAAAATAACCCAAATCACCCTTATGAAGCTTGAGTTCTCCTTAAGTTTCTCTGTTTCATGCAAAAAACTAACACAAGCTTCTCTTGCTGCTTCACACACATCTCACACTTAAGCATGTTCTGGGCACATGCACACGCTTGTGCTCACTTAGTCATAACATTTTTGACTGAAATGAGTTCTCAAAAACTGCCTAAGCGGGATTAAAGCTCAAAAATTTCTCCCTGTCCTGCTCTAAGGCTGGCTGTACACCCCAGTTTTTCCATAACATACCTATGCTACAGTACAAACAACCAGAGACTCCAGCCTTCAATTGGCCTGTAAGTCATTCAACACAATTTGTGGGACGACGTTCTGCTGTGACTCAGGAGTTAAAGCAATACAGCAACAATAAAGACGTGAACTATCAAAATCATGTAGAATCCAATGAGGCTTTCCCTCAGCACCAGTTATAAGGATACTTTATAACAGACATCTGCCCTTCAAAAATAAGACAACTAGGTCTTCAGATAAGCTATCAATTGGACCACAAACCGGAATTTGAACTGAATTCAAACCAGTAACTGGGAACTTTTACTCAGTTCAAAATTAGAAGAGACAGCCCAAAGAAATTGTACAAGAGTTCCTCCACTTATTTAAGAACCTTTAGAGAAGACATCAAATGCCTCTAAAGCCATATTATTATTTTTTAAGATTTGGGTATCTCAGTTCTAGTGAAAATTAAACTCTCCTTCAGATTCCAACTTCCCATTCTACCACCAGTAACCACCTGCCCAGGTAGGTATAATTATAAGCAGTTAGAGTCATGTTTTTATCCTTTTGAAACATTAAGTGGACTGAGCTTGTTTAGTCTGTGGCTACAAGGTATTTTTCCAGACAGTGCATCATTCTTTTATCTTTTTCCTGAATCTTTCCCAATTTCAAACTTCTTGGTAAATTGTGGCTACCAGAATTGGATATGCCAAGTGTAAGTGAATCATTGTCTCCACAGTGTTTTACAAAAAAAGTAACACCCCCACCTCTCTCCTCCCTGACTTTCCTTTCCCTTCTCTAAGTGTTCAGTAAGAGCTTAAACAGATCTCTTGCCTACAGCATCACAAAAGCAGTCCATATTTCCTTGTTTATCCAGTAGCAGCCTCAGAACACTTCCAAAGCTGCTCTCAGATGTAACATCCCATTTTATGTCACCCACATTCTGCTCCCATATACTTGATCTAACAAGTGACTGTTGCCAAACATGAGTCTGCCTTGCAATAAGATCCAGAGCAGCACCTATGTGCTTCTTACATTATTAGTTAAAAAAAAAACCCCAACATGAAACCAAAAAAAAAAAGAAAAAAAACCCCAAACAACTCTCTGTCCCAGTGAGGCTGGTATGCTGTCAATAGGTCCTAGGAATTATCCACTCACCTAGAATCAGAACATGGTGCACTGCAGTCAGGGTGCTTCTGATATGGGGGAATTTCTCATCAGATTTCAGTATAAGCAAAGGTCAGGAGACAATAAGAGTTTTGTATGTGTTGTATTGAAACACTACTCTGAAACACAGTGTGGATAGAAAGTATTGAGTTTGATCCATTTGCAGTCAATCTTGGAAACAAATACTGAACTTTTACTGATGTATTAATAGATGGACAAAATTCACCTCTGATGCACTGATGCCAGGGATGGATTTACTTGGAGCATTTAGCCTGCTAATCCTATTAGTGAAGGCCCAGTTGATAGAAAAACCATCCCTGGAGATGTCACTACTTTCCCCTCCAGAAATACTAAGACACAACAAGTGAATGATTTAGGGATTTTCCACACATATCATTCATACAAATCTTCCATTGCTTCATGCTACTGAGAGTCAGACAGGTAGCAAATATAACAAAGTGGCAGAGACAATTTCAGTGGGGGAAAAAAGAGCAGGGATTTGCTAAATCTGTTTTCTACTGAAAAACTCATAAATGGAAACTTATTTGGCGTCTCTGTTGGAGCAGAATTGGCAGAGTAAGATGGAAAGCAGTCCTGTATCTCATTACTGCCTCTACTATCACTAGCTGGAAACTTTGGAAAAACAGGCCCCTTTCTGTTTAGATACAAACGTGCTGTTGCTGTACAGTGTGTCTGGCTTTCTCTTTCCTTCTCCTGAGTTTGGATGACACCTGCATACAAAGGCTCTTTGTCTTTTTAAAGCTTACTATGATTTATTTCCTACCTGACATCTATTTGTGATATCGTAGGCATTTCCTAAGTAACAACAACAATGTCAGCAAACAAAAATGGGTAAAACGCCACCACTATGCAAACATATGTACTAAAGTGTTCCCAATTTCAGTTTAACTTGGTGTAGTTAAACCAAGTTTTTGGTATTTTCATTAATTAGTTAAGTGCAGACAGATATAGCTTGCTAAAAGAGGACCACAGGTTAATGCATAGGACGAGCAGTATCAACACCGACCCAGCTGAGCTGAAATGAGACAGTGATTTAGGGTGATGGGAAGAAACATGATGTGTACAAAAACCTCTGTTTCACTCCAGGATTCCCCAGAAATAAAGGATGATGAAAAAAAGACATCAAAAGCTATGATACGTGCTTGACTGCAGTTGGTGAACTATTTCCAAAGAGCTGCATTCACAAAAGGACATAACAGCTACTTTAACAGAACAGGAAAGGTGCTCTTACAGCTCACATAAGCCTAATCAGGGCAGTACAGTATTCTACAGACACATCCAGGACAGTTCAGAGCTAAAATAGCAACATGAGCATGCTAATCCACTGGACTAATTATCACTCTTGAGACCTCAGCTATTTTTTCCAGGTATTTCTTTGCATAAGATGTATCAGTACAGAAAGCAAAACAGTGGACTCTCAATATTTTGCCTTGATTTTCTGGTTTAGGAAATGCAGTTTACATCCAAGAGAAGCAGAAATCTGAAATCCATCATTACACTCCTTAAAGTCTGATACTGAAAAGACAAGATGATATAGCAGGCAGAACAGTCAACTAACAGGAAATTGAATAGCTGACACTATTTCTGTATAAAAACATTTAATTTTTCACTTTTCCTTCTTTTTATCTGCAGTTTATTCAGTGCAAAGCATCTGTGTCTTGTATAGAGCCAAGCGCAACAGCATCACAAGCAGTCTTTTTTCAGTGAAATAAAAATACTACATTTTTTTGTTTCCAGGTTCTCACAGTAGGGTAGGGCTCTGTCTCACACATAAAGGTGTCAGGGGAAATGGAATAGTATATCCAGGGCAACACAGAAGAAAACAAAAGCTTAAGTCAGTTGTACAGCACAAAGAACCATAGTCCCTTTGCACATCCAGTCTTTAGCTACTCATGTCACAGCTAACACTGGAAATTAGCCCCCCAACATCCTCTTCTCTCACTAATAAACGGATTTCTTTTAAAGTCACATACACCCAAAGGGCACATTTGCTACAATTGTGCTGTATTTTGTTCAGACAAAACTATCTCCAGTCAGATTGGGCTCTTTAGACACAGTGAGATCAAACAGCACACAAAGTCCTTTGATGGAAATTTAATTCTTTAAAAATATGCACAAGGTAATTGAAAACACACTTTATGATATTTCAGATTATAAACAGTAGATCTCCGGCTGGGTTGAACAAATAGCATTAAGCCTTTTTCTTCCTTCTGAAAAACCACAGTGCTTGGCAGCATGAGGCACTGATGTGTCTTCTGTACCAGCACAGGGAACCAGTGATTATAATGAAGAGCTTGTGTTAGGATGCAAATTGTACTCCAACAGAAGAAACTGTCTGTAATCAGTTATTGTTAATTCAAAGCCATTTTGTGATATTAGCACGTTTTTTCAAGATCTAAGCACAAGGCCTGGGTTTATTATATCTCCCCCCCCAACCCATTCCCTTGCACAAGGCTTTAGGAAAAGGCAACAGTAAGTATCCTTTGTTCACAGCCTCCAGTCTTATCATCAATTCCCTGCACTCTAGAACAGAGTATAAAATCCAATTCTGGCTTTGCTCACTTGTTGTTTAAACCTCCTTGTCTTTGCTAGTACCGTGAAACTTTGATGAAAGGAACAACAATTAGAGAGGGAGACACATTGCTTTATCCATGAACTAGCACTTCCACACACATGGAGACCTATTTGGTTCCATCACTAGTACTTCATGTATTTGCTACATGACCAAGGAAGCCCTGAGCAGCAAATGCCATGGGTTGTCCAAACCTCCAGTGTTCTGTGCTGCCAGACTACTCTAACTTTGCTTCTTTTTGTGCAGCAAGGCAGAGCCCTGTGTTGGGTGTCAGAGAAAATACATTAGAGAACAGGACAACCAAGGTCTCATCTTCCTCTGAAAAAGACGTGATGTTAATGGGGTAGAGTGAATGAGAACTTTTCTGGCAAAGCCATTTTAGAAAACAGTAGCTTTGTTACAGCTGAAATATTTCACTCAGGCTACTGTGAAGCAGAAAATTTCTAATCAAAGAAAAGTACAAATCCAGCCTTAACTTACCCTCAAAGGAATAAAGATCCAGGAGTCCACAGGTGTTCAAGACTGTGGAAGACTCTGTTTCAGACTCTACCAGAATCATACATAAGCCAGCTATGACTTAATGTGTCTCAATGCATTTAAAAGGTCTTAGTAGTAAGAGCATAATGACTCTGTGTCTCCTCTTTCTCTTGTCCCAAGAGAAAAGAGGTGGGGGAAATCCAGAACTGTTTGGGGGTCCTTCTGTGGCAGAGCCACAGAAAAATCTTAAAGCTCAATACGCTAGGAGTCAGAGTCAATTTGAGAGTATGTTGCTCTTCATTTGACACATTTTTGACAGACTCTGAGAAGCTCAGCACCCACATTTTCTCCTTGAACTACAAATTATACTACCTCAGTCCTAAAAAGGAGGCAGCTATAATTTTTATTTCCACGGAGTTGATGTTTCTATTAATCTTCTTCCAAGTCAGTGACCCCTGAAAAATACAGAAGTTTTGCTCCTGAGTTGGAACAACACAGGCCAAGGAAGGTTTGAAAAGTGGGCCTAGACTGATGTAGCCTTTCACTAGAGCAAAATACACCTTGTTTCTTGCTTCAGCTTCCTCACTGCTTAAGTCACAAATAAAAAAGCAAAGACAAGCTTTTGTTGAAGCAATGGGATTCACCATCTCCCTCTCTGCTTCCCCTTCTGTCTATTTATATTGACAGAAGTCTCTTCATTGTGTGAGGGTTAAAGAGAAACATTTATTTTATGGAAGATGCTTCTCTCACCTCAGAAGAAGCAGTTGATGTTTATTGTTAGTTTCACAAAAGCACATACAACGACTGAAAAAAACCCCAATTTATGGATTTTAAGTGTTAGGGTATCATCCTTGTTGTAAGCTACTGTGCTTGTTTTCCCTGGATCACTGAAAGAATGTGCTGCCCTTCATACCAAAGGAATAAGAAGTTAATGTGTGAAGTCTAACAAGCTCCACTCTTCCATAAACTCTTCATCATAAAGGGATTCTTCATCATAACTAAAGTTTTGAAAAGTGAAACAATCCGAAAGTACAGTGTAGTCTAACAATAAATCAAGCTTTAAAGCTCGCTGAAACTGTGTAGGAGGAATTGCAATCAACTGTGTAGGGAGGCATCTGTGCCTAGGTAAAGCCCAGCCAACCAGTGGTGAGGCAAAACTGAATGGGCTGCTTATTGTTCTGCACCACACTCCCTGGGTGAAGTGAAAGTACAGGAAAATGAAGTCTTTCCCTCTCACAACTAAAGCTACAACAATGCAAATCACAGGGCAGCATTGACTTGTTAAACAGTTTCTGCTGGCTCTATTTTAAAGCTCTAAAGGCTTTGAAGTGGAGTTGTAAACTCAATTGAATTCAAACAAAAGGCTAATGTAATCCACTTTCAGCACCAGTACCATGCTGGCAAGTGAATACACCCTTCTCAGTAATCGAAATTACTTATTAGTGTTTAAAGCAATTCATTTCAGTGTTTTCAAGCCACTTAAGAAGTTGGACAGGAATGATCTTGGCTGAATTCAGACACAAGGAAACCAAGCCAAGATCTGGACCTGTTTTAGTGGGGGACAGTAAGGCCTGCAGGAACACTGACATTAATATCTGACACAACCATGTGCCCTTTTTGTCTCAAACTGCTTTCCAGGTATTGTAGGTTTATATGTGACTTGCTACACACAAGTCCTGGAGTGCAGCCATCTCTGAAGTGAGATGCACAGATTTAGCAGTGCAAGGTCAGCAGGATAAATTAGGGCAGCAGTAGACACTTTATCAGCTTAAGGAGTTGGGCAGCTCTCAGATTCAGACACTGGAAAATGGAAAGTTTGGGAAATACTTGCCACTCTTTAAAAAATTTATAACACACACAAGTTATGAAAATGTGGCAACAAGATCAGAAGTCTGCAAGAACAGCCAAATGGAAAAAGATCTAGGCAGGAATTGATTATAAGAACATGGGACAGACTGAATGGAATTATCAATTGTAGAAAGTCTAAGAAAAACAGGAACAAGTGGAACACAGAACTGGTCAAAGATTTTAAACCTTTCCAACAAGTTTCACAGCATTTGGCGCTTTTCTTTGGAAAGTACATGTGATACACCAGGGAAAAGGAATGACTGAAGGCAGAGTGTGAAACTAGGCTGATTTTAAAGTGGCCTTGACATAGTTTTACATATACACAAGAAAGTTTCATGGGGTTTGAGTTTCTAAGCAAAAGGTAGACCCTTTGAGTTGGGATGGAAAAACCTCCAGCACAGTTTTTGAAGACCAGTGCTTGGCTATGGGCACCCAGGATAACAAACACGAGTGATTCAAAATTCCTGGGGAAACCGAAGGCCTGTTCAAGGCCCAAGTGAGTAGAATAACAATCACATTGTCCAGCAAATGTATTCTGGACTAGATCTGCTATTTGACCTTTCAGGTCTCTTGCAAAAATCTACTATGTCATTAATGTCCAGACAGATCTGGACAAGAAGAATCTGCTTCAATAACTGTAAAGGAAGGGAGAGAGGACACAGCCTAGGAGGATTTATTCAAATTAACATTCTCCTATTGTTGACAGTTTCCAGCGTCTGCCTGCTCCTTGTTTCTGCAGAACTGACTTCCATGTGAAGAGCTCTCCTTCATTGATAATGCTGATAATCTTCACTGATAATCTACAATGAATGTCTTGGAAAGCTTTACTACCTTCCTGTTCTACTTTCAGAGCCCTTGACCTCATTCCAGACTGAAGCACTTTGAGGCACAGTCTCTTCCCCAAAACAGGACACTGAAGTCCTTTAACATAACAGCGATTTGAAAAATATCAGTAACAATCATAATTAGAGGAATTAAGTAATGTTTGATACAGAGAAACAGAAAAGAGATTTTTAGATGTATCTCAGCCTCTCAGAATTATTTAATACACTTCATTTATTTTAGTAATGTTATTAAAGTTAAAATTAATGTTATTAATGGTTTATTTTAACAAGTTTAAAATAAAAGTTCATACAGCAAATATCTTCCATGTTCTCTAGCACAGATGAGCACTAAACCATTTTGAATCGAAATGCCAATTCCTCCCAAGTCAGATTACACAGCAACAGTTCTCCTACTCAAATTAAATATTTTGTGCTAAATGAAAAATAGAAATAATTCTTTACTTTTGTCAGGAACAAAATACAGCATGCACATCCCTATCTCAAACTTCTACTTACCAGGTAGGAAATTATTTCCCTTTCGGAACTGACAGGTAAAAATCCCAAATCCAAGCAAGTAGGTAAACCTTTTCACAAGTTAAAGAATTTGGCAAGCAGGAGAATGCCAGCAGGCAAATACATGCCTAAGTCCAGTTGAAATGTTATTACAAAGGTCTATTTTTCCTTTTCTTTTTACTCACTTCATACTTTCTCTTGTTTACTGCTGCTCATCTCTAGTTAATGTTTAATTGAGGAGACTGGGGCTGCACAGATACTCAGAAGCTGATGTTTTGCTTACCCTCTGCTGTTAAAGAGTGCCCAACACAATACTACTGGCCTTCATTACATACACTCCATATTTTTCTAGCTGTTTTGATGCACAGTGAAACAGTTAACGCTCCCCTCGAGAGTTGTATCCATGCCATTGGAATTAGCCATCCATTGAATGAATGAGAAGAATTCAACACCTCAAGGCTTCTTGTTTCAGGCTGCCTGCCAACTCAGGTGGCTGCAGCAGTTGCTGCACTCTTTCAACAAGGTTTCTCCACAACCATGAAAGCTAAAATGTTAGTTTGAGAACTTCTAGCAATAGACATAGAGCATAAGTGTAATATCTGTCTAATCCCCAAACTTTATCGAGTCCTTTTGAGGGAAAAGCCTGTCTTACTAGTTGAAAAGTCCTGTGTCCATTCACAGTTCTTTAATTTTCCTCAGGACAGCCTTCTTAGGTAGGCACAAGAATTTCCTCTGCTGCCTGAAGATGACTTTCTTAAGAGTTGTGTATGTTTACACTGCCCACGAGCTTTATTTCAGTGTGCATGGCCAGGGACAAATGCAGCCACCTCTTCACCCCCAGAGGAGTGTGAAAGCTGGACTATGACACAAACCACAAAAACAGGCAGTGGGCCAGACACCAGAGAGCAAAGCAATTCTCATTCCTGAGTACTTGCTGGTTTCCTATTGATTGCAGTGGGAAACTTCCAAGTTCCCACTCCCAGTCTCTGTGACAGCAGCAAAAAATACACACTTTCTGAGCACAGCACTAAAGAGGTCAACAAAACAGCACAGTCCTGCAGCTTCACTACACTGGCTCACACACCACTAATGTGACACTGGCATTGACCTGGAATTCACTCATGGCAGTTACAGGATTAAACAAGCAAAATCCAGAGTGACAAAATCTCACATGCACTCTGTCCATGTGAAATACAATTGTCTGTCACTTGTCAAAGGAGCTTTACAGAACTAACAGCTTACAGTACTGCTTCCTTCACATTCACAAACATGAACCAGAGCAACATGCTTCCATTCTGTCCATGACAAAAGCAGGAAATCCCCCCCCAACCATTATTTCAATATTAAAACCCAAAGTGGACAATCAGAAAGGTTAGAGGCTGGAAAGAAGCATGGGCCCCACTTAGGGAAGCAACAGCCAAATTACCTGGATAATAACATTAAATAACTTCAACAAGCAGAAGCTGAAAAGGCTTTCAAGATGATTAAAGCAACAACAAGGGAAACTGAAGTGAATGCATAGATTCTCCTAAAGTGACAAAACAGAACTGAGATCAGCACCTCACAATCATTCTGATGAAATCAGTGGAGCCACACTGAATAGGTAACTGAGAAATTCCTGAATGAAGCTCTGGCACTCAAGGCTACTGTAAGCCTTGATGGATGAAAAGAAGAGTGGAAAATAAGTTGTAGGATGTAGTTTGATCATTAAGTGGAATATTACCAAAATATCATGTCTGTAAATGAAGTCAGACAGCTAGAGATGTTGGAAAGCAAGCCACAAAACCGCCCCAATATCTCATTCTTATGCATATCCTATCTCCAGTGACCATCAGTAGCACTTGCCTTGGGAAAGAACACAAAGCCAGAGTAAGCTTACAGCAATTCTTTCCCAAATACACCCTCCTGGCTTCTGGCAATCAGCAGTTTATGGACTTAAGAAGTCAGACCATTGTGTTTCACAGTCCCTGAGTTTAAAGTCTATGAATTTAACCTCTTTCTGAACCCAGTTTGGCCTTCTTGACATTTTATTGCAATGAGTTCCACAATCAATTGCACATGCCTTGAAAAAAAAAATTGGTTTAAGCTAGTTGTCTCAGTTTTACTGGGTTCTTCCTTTTTTCTAATGAAGCTGTGTCTGACTGCTCCTTGTTTACCTTCTCCCCATCATTTTTTGGTTTATGACACCCTCTCTCTCCAACTAAGATTTTTTTCCAAACTTAAAAGTCCTAGTCTAGTCTCTGGTCCTGTGGATGTCATTCCATAACCATGGTTTTTCTGCATATCTCTCAATCCTTCTCAGGTCTATCAAACCTTTCTGAATTATAGATAGAGCTGCAGATACATGTTATGAAACTACCAGAATAATTGTTTCTGGTTTATTCTGTATTATAATTTCTAACTCTGTTATTTGGCCACCCCTGGAATCCACAGTTTGAAAGAACTATCCACTATCCAGTCATGCGAAAACCACTTGCTCTACCTAAGAATTAAAATTCCATTCTCCATTAACATATTGCTTGCAGATTCTCAAATCCTCAGTTGTAATTGTTACTACAATACTATCTCACAGCTAATCTAGAATTGGCCCTGACACAATGCTCAACACATCTCCCCAATGCTGTAAATGTAGAAGAACATTCATTCCATTTCAATACAGGTTTTGAAGTAGAAAACTGTCTTGGGAATAAAGCATACCATGAACTAGTCTCGTATCATCCCTAGCACTTAAGGATATTTGACACAGAGAGAGACAAAAAGCTGCAAGAAAATATTCCCTCAATTTCTTAAAACTTGATCTATAACGAATAGAAGCCTGAAGAAAAGCTGTGTGATTGATTCTCACTCTTAGCACTCTTGCTTTTTCCCCTTCTCCAAGAGTATGATAGAGGGATATAAACCAGTAGCCTCAATTCTTCAGACAAACACATACACACCTCCCAAGTTAACAGAAAAGATGAAAACCAGCTGCCTTCTAATTTGCCTTGCTCTAAGCAAGTGATTCCCACATTTATCAATATTTCATCTAGCTTTTTTTGGCACCAACATTTTCCACATCACTTAGAAGTAGAGGAGAGACTAAGGGTGGGAGGGAAGAACATAAATATAACTCCCACATGAAAGAAAAAACCCCTCACTGGTGTTAGGTTACACGGTGGGACACTTTCTTTGCAAGATATTCAATACCTTTAATGATTTTTCTCTCTCACAACAAAACTTTAATTTTCTCATTTTGAACAACCAGAACAGGCAAAACTAATATAGATTCCTTTGTAAGTAGAAGAATGCTTCTAATTCACTAGTTCTTCAATGTTAACTCAGACAAAGATTAACCAATATTAATGCACTCTTTAAAACCAAATGTACCTCAAAGGGTGCTTGGAAAAGGTTGCTCTCTTCTCACCTACTGAGAGCTTCCGGGTTCCGCACACGCAACAGCAGGTTCCAAAACAAGAACTGGCTCAGGACACTTCTAGGATACCAAATCCACAGGTGGAATGCTGCTTGCCTGGATAGCAAGTGAGAGAAAACTACTTCTGAAGGCTCTTGTGAGGCGGAACTGGAGTTTTATCCTATGCACCAAACACACACACACACTCCCTCCACAGCACAGGGAAGGTCTCTGCCGGCTCCCTGGTAACCAGCTTTCTGTTTTGTTGACTAGGCTGTTGGAAATCATTAGGGAAAGAAAAGCATGACTTGGCAGTAATGCCCTGGACTCAGAATACGTGAGTTGTGCCACCATCAGTTTCTGTGAGAAGGGGTAACTACAGTGACCTTTGTCAAGGTATTTCATCTTTCCTGGACAGGGTTCCTCACCTCTGCTTGTAAAAGGGTGGGATCTTTGTGTTTCTAGGTGGAAACTCCTTATCCCAGGAGCTGTGTCTGTTGTTAGTGCTTGTACAACAACATGAACGGGTTTCTAATCTCCAGTCCTGAGGGACCTTGGATACACACCTTAACTATCAGTTGTTATCAACAACAACATTCACCTCCTCCTTCCTGTCCCTGCTCTGTTCTCATATTCTTACCCTTCCCTTTTTACTAACTCTAGCAGTCACCAAGCACCAGGGGATCTGGATCAGGACTGAAAATAAAATCATTTTACATGCAAAAGGACCAGAATTTGGAGTTTGAATATCTTCCTCTATTCCAAGAGGAAACTACATGGTGTCTTAGAAATATATTCTAAGTTAAAGTCACAATATTCCTTAAATTCCTTGTTGAGAAGAATAAGAGATGTAAGAAAATATAATTTCCATGAAAGATCAATAGACAGAAATTGTTTTTTGCATCAGGAAAATATGGTCAAAATGTACCATTGTTTGCTGAGATCCATGGAAGTGTAGAGTTGGGATGACAGAAACAGCTTCAGAAACTTCAAACTGGATGAGCTGTCCACGTTTATAAACTATGAACTGGGATTTTGAGCAACCCAGTCTGGTAGAAGGTGCTCTCTGCCGTGGCGTGGGGTTGGAATGAGATGAGCTTTAAGGTCCCTTCCAATACAAACCACCGTATGACTCTATGAACCAGGACACCAGACAGACAGAGTTCACCAGTGTTAGGACATGCTGAAGGAGGTCTTTACCTTACCCAGGGATGAGGATGAAAGAAGGAAAACCAATAAACAGATAATATAATGCCAGAATCCCAGGAAATGCTAGCTGGAAAGGAGCTCTACACATCCCTAACACAAAATTCCACTTGAAGCAGAACTACCATCAACACCTGAAGAAATCAGTTGGAGTTTCGTCTAAACATCTCTTGAATACCTCCACAAACAGACAGGCCACAACGTTTCTGGGTAACCAAGAAACTTTGGTTTCCACTGCTCCAGTACCCTGACAAGCTTCAGTAGCAACCACTCAAGCTGCCTCTCATTTTTCCATCTCCCACTACCGATAAAAAGCCTGGCTGTTCCATCTTTGCAGCTCCATCTTTGCAACTCCTTCAAGTAATAGTAGGCTGTTATTTGACTGACAGTTCAGTAGCAAGACTAAATATGACAGCTTTATAAGTCTCCCACTAGAGCAGGATACAGTTAGCAATGAAATCTCTTCAGAAAGTAAAAAGTGAGACTGAAGAGCAAAACTTTCAGGTTCCCACTAATTCAGGGAATTTTAAATGAAATAAAATAGTATAGAGCATAAAAGAGCATATTTCATTAAAAGTAGAGTTCAGTTAAAAGTGACATTTTTCTTCCACTCTACTTAAAGAGAAATAACTTTTGTCCTATTGGCTGTGATTCCAGGCTCTCTATTCCTCCTGAGAAATAAAACAAAAAAATTTCAATATAAGCTTTTTTCTCCATTTTAAGATAGGACTGGAAAAGGGGAAGAATTTAATGAGTATTATCTGCTCTGTTGGCACTAAAAAGGGCTATGATTGAGAGAAAAACCACCCCATGGAATATGCAAAAATGGATTTAATTACAAAATATAATTGTTTCCTGCAAAAATATCCATTTTAAAAGGGATTCGCTTCCAAGTTTACTGTCATTATCACAGTCTAAGTTATATACTCAAATCTATGCTATTACAGGACATTTGTACTAGCCTGTTTCCTTAACCAAAACAAACACACAGTCTAACTAGAATAGTATGCTTAAAGTTAGTGTGTTCATGCCAAGACACTCTACTTTCACTGTTATTTGCTTTTCTTCCCTCTGCTTCTGAGTCCTTTTGGGATGTGTCTTCATAAAGCAGCTGTTGAACCAACACAGAAAATATTTTGCAATATGCATTCAAGTTACTTTAAAGGTAAAATTTTGGGTCAACTAATTGATTTTGGGGGGGAAAAAATTACATTTACCTCACTGAAGCCAAGGCTCCTCCCTAGGTAATTCTCCCTAACTCTAGAGGTCAAGAGTACATTATGTTTCCAATTCAAACTAGTCGTGTCCTTAGATGAAAACAGGTTAGTGACCAGATCCAAACCGGGTGCAAATCCAATGAATCCACATGGTCTCAAACGCTTTGAGAAGAATAGTCATGGTTGTGATAACCATGAGCCAATTCATCCAAAGTATGAAGCCCTTCATTTCTGAGTAAGAGTTGTCTAAACCTGGCCACTCATAAAAAAAAAAAAAAATCACCATTTCCATACTGGCCCAGTCTCCTATGCACTGAAGTCAAGCTGCTAGAGAACCACAAACAGTTTTTTTTACTGTCTTTCTACATAAATTTCTGTTCTTATTAGGTAGGTTATTGAGCCCATATTAAAAAGTTCAAGTCAAAAAACTGCTGAAGTTTTATATAAACAGAGATGGTGTGGTTTTTCAAGAAAATGTATCATAATTTACACAGAGAAATGACTGGTATGCTTTTAATCCTAAAATATGTTCTATACAGCTGTAAATTAAGGGTTCTGTGCTTATTTTCAGAGTATACTTAACTAAAAAAAATTGCACGATGGCAATTTTGAAAAGAAAAATGGAAGGAAGAACTTCAACAGCATAATATTTGTAACATGAAACAGCTCTTTTCTAACCAGATCTTGACTATGCTTTTCAAGAGTAAAAGCATCAATTATGAAAAGAAGGTGATGTTTGGTGAATTTCTCAGTGGCTACAGGATGATTAGGACAGTAGGCAAGATGAAATATGAAATGTACTGTCCTACTCTTATAATCAGCTCACTTGAGTGAATGGTTGAGTTGCACTATTTATCAAAGGAGAATAAACACAGACATAAAGGAACATGCATATCTGAATCCCACACTGGTGTTGTGTTTTGCTTCAGTATAGGCAGTTACGGGGTGGAGGTGTCTATTACTTTTTTGTCTAAAAACAACCCAATGCAGTTTTTAACAAGTACAACACTCAAAGTGAAAAAGAGCGGAGAGGGCATGCAAAATGCAGAAAGCAGGAGATGGAAGGGAGCAGTAGTCTGTCAAGTCAATAGTTTTTCTAAGCCCCTGTTTTCCCCTCATCAGCTTTTCCCCAAATCCAACTAATAGGGAAAAAACATCAGACAACCAACAGCAGTATCCCCACTGGAAGACGGATGTCTTCTAAAGAGCTCATCTGCAACGGTATTCATGTTCCTTTAAGCCTCTGTTTGAACAATGTCACTATGGAAACAGATCTGTGATGCCCTGCACCTTATCAGGCCTTCTCTATTTAAATTCTTTTCTTGTGTGTTTTCAACAAAGCCAATCACTGAACCTCAACTAATCCAAGATTCTGTTAGGGGTGAGGTTTTTGCTTGGTGGGGTTGTTTCCCCTTCACTACTGTGTCTCTTCCAAGAGGTTCTCTCCCCCACTAATGCCATGTGACAAGTTTTATTTGACTCACACCTCTTCAGTTCTTAGCTCAAAAATATTATGTCTGTATTTATTGCCTAACAGATTCTGTAGTTTTTATTCCTCCCTGCCTGCCCCCCAAGTGACACAGTTTTCAATGAAAATTCCACTCATTCAACGGCAACTTTTTCATTTTGTTTTTAGCTGTTCAGACCCTGCCTGCATCTACATCAGATGTGCCTGTAAGTTCTCTCTAGAGCATTCCTAGGTTAGAGGTATAAAGGGTTACATCTTTGTAATACCAACAGTTTATCAATTCCAGATGCATATGGAATCCCAAATCCTGTGTTTACAAATTCCAAATATTAGAATACTTTTGGGGAACAGAGAACAGGAGGGGAGCTGGGAAGTTTGAAGGTTATATTATGCAAATGAAAGAGGGCAAATCTGGGTTTGCCCTCACTGCACCCAAATTTGGTACACAGGCAAAAAGCAGAGCAATTCTTCTGCAAACTAAGCAAATGTTAATACTGCAAGGCCTCTGCAGTGGTAACAAATTCATGCCATAACCCTCCACCTAAGCAGACAGGAGACAAGCATTATTTAAGCTTCAAGTTTTTAATGCTGCCCATAACTGTAATACAAAGTGAGGCTACAAGGAACAACTTCAAGAGAGTACATCCTAGTGCAAGGAGGAGATGGAGTCTTATCAGCTTGCAAGGGAGTTTGGTGAAGAGAAGAATGGGAGTTATAAAACAATTTTATTTTATTCTCTTACTACCTTAGGCATGCTGGGTTGGCCGAGGAAGTAGAAGATACAGCAACACAGTAGCCTGAGACATGCTGTAGCTCTCAGAGTTCCCAGGTGGGTTAGTTTAAATACAGAGGCAATTGTTATTAGCTATGCAAATGAGTTTCACAGTAGAGAATTAATAAAAACCTCCTTATTGACTGCCACTTCGACAAAGCAACTCTATGTACAAAGATGCTTTTAAAAAAGGTGAAACTGGAAGAAAGCATACAACTCAAACATTCCCGTTCAGAGATTTAACTGCATTATTTCTAGGCTTTCATGGAGCAAACTGCCTGATGGAAGCAGGAAAGCACAATTCCCAAGCAATACTCGCTGGGGCTCAGTCACTATTTCAAATGGAGATAAGAACAACTCTTAGGAACCTCATAGTTTCTTTCATGTGTTGATACTGCAAACTTGTATTTTCTTTCTCTCTCCATAATACACCACTTAACAGCTTTTGTGATGTGTAAAATGTGACACATTGCAGTAATGGATTTTAAGTAATATGCTGCACAGCTAGTTTTGGTTTACTGAGGAACAAGTTTAGGATGCAGCCAAGGAGAGGACTAAACACACTGGGATTTAAGTGTTTGGATATAAAGTGAGGACTAGGAAGCACTGAGCTAAATTAATTTCTTGTCACAGCTCACCTTTCACTGGGTGAGACCAGGGCATTCCCAGGGACCCTGTGCAAAAGGCCATCAGTGCTCCAACCTCCTCTGGCACAGATGGCAAAGGAGCACAGCAAGAGGTAGCTGTGCTTTTGGAGAGCAACAGTTCCACACCAAAACATGCAGCTGTGCAACTTAGTTAGGTTAACTTCCATGTGTACAGACACTCCATTTTGTTCATTTTGTTTCTCATGTTAAACATCACTTTTTCAGGTTTTAGCCCCACTCTTGATATCATACTGTTAACTGATACCAAACCACCCAAACTAAACAGAAAAATACTTAAATAACACAATTCTGAGTAACAAAAGGCTGGGATAACCAGAGATATAAAAGTCATGGGTGGAAATGGAACAGTGAATATATTTAGGTTAGAAACCAGAAGAATGCTTCCAATATGGCAGAGGAGCAGCTTCCCACTAACTAAAGAAGCCTAATTTCACTGAATTATCAGAGTATGAAACAAGCTGTAGGGCACAGGTATTGCAAATAAGGATGGACAGGCCCCCCTGGACCACTGGGTCTCACTTCCTGCAAGGACAGTGCTGGAGTTGGATACTTCTGTGTCTCACACTGCCCTTTCATTATGGAGTGCAGTTCTCTCTGAAATTACTGACAGTTTTGCTTACATTTCTGAGGGCAGATCTGGGCAATTTGCCTTTAGCCTCATACCACTGGATACACTTCCCTTCCTCCTTCCCTGCCCACAGTTTTAAGAATTAAGCTGGAAACATAAATCTCCATGTCAGATTTCCTTTGTCTAGACGGATTAAGCCAAGACACTCCCTACGCCTCTCAAGCATCTATAGCAATGAACCCATTTTGAAGTAATTTCTTCTCCTATAGAAGACACTCACCAATGACACTGATACGTATTTTCTGTCCACATTAATTTGATTTTGTAATCCAAACTAGCACAAGACTTTGGTTGCTTCTGTGTTCCTCAGGCTGCTGTGTGTCCTCAAAAGACAACTGAAGTGGCGAAATGAATTTGGAACACTGGTTTTCCTTGAAAGCTTTCTCACAGAAAGCTTTAGTGATCCTTCTGCTACAGGCTGATCACCAGACAGTTGCCATTAATTACTGCATGGAGACATTTGGCCAGATATACACAAGACACAAATCATGCATTAGGGATTTAGCTGGTTTAGAACTATGGCAGAAGGAGTTGTCTTTCTCACGTTGTGTCTTGTATCCATCATTTCAAATTCCTGTGGGATTTTTGCTGACCTGCCTGTAGAAAGAAGTAAGTAGGACTCAGGAGGGAAGCTGATGAAGCACAGGTCACAAACTGTATTTAAATGAAGCAGAGAAGTGGAGCTTTGCCAAAAACATGAGCCTCTCCCTGCTACAATGCACCCTACCAGCCTAGAGGCTGTAGCAGGTTTCAACCCACCATTAAACCCACGTCTAAGGGGAAGACTATTTCATGGTCTAGGAGAACATTTATTTGATTATTAAGAGAGAAAACAGGGTTTACAGCATTGCTGATGCACGCAGTAGTAGAACCAGCTGCCAGTCCTCTTGGAATGAGGAGGCACATTGCAACAAGAACCACATTTTCTGTAAGAAGTCTCAGTGAACATTACGAGCAACTTGTCTCTAACATCTCAGATTTATAGCATGGCCTGGCTCAGAATCATTGCAATTTCAGAGCTTCCTCACAACAAAAACTGTTATTAAGGCTTGAAACTTTGGCCAAGGCTTTTATTCCTACAGCAGTTTATTATCTGCTCCTCTTCTAGCCCTGGAAGTCCAACAGTACAATGGGCTCCCAAGGTTATTTGTTAAAACGTGCAATAACAGTTTAGAGCTACAGCATCCACCTTCCTATAAAGCACTTTCTCACAAGCCACTGGTGTCATGTGGGTTCCTGAGGTCAGCAAAACACATCATCTCATTCCACCTTGATCTCTTCTGACATTAAAAGAGATCAACAGATAAGAAAGGAAGAAAATTGTGCCCCAGCATGTCTGTACACAGAATCAAGCATTTCTGTGGATACGGTGTGAGGCAGTAACGCAATGAAGGTGGATGAAAGAATCCAGGGAATTTTCGATCTCATTCCTTGTAAGCTATGATGCACAAAACAAGCGAAAACAACTGTTTGTACAGAGAACAGCTCTTGTACACACAGTTGAACTGGTTTTAAAATGAGTTAGTGATGGTGACACAGTACAGCTTGCAAACCCCACCAAGGAAGAAAGTAAATTTTCAGTTTATTAGGACAGGGACTTGCCACTGGATCTGCCTCTTTTCCCTTCAGAGAAAGGAAACATTTTTTTCTCAGACTGAAAGGACTCAAATCACAAGGAGGGACTGCACTGTGACAGTCTCCCAGCTGATTCTTCTGCCCAGTAAGTCAGCACTTTATGTACTGGTACATGGAAGAAATCCCCCTGTATGGAAAAAGAGATTGGAGGTTAATCTTTGCTATAACAATAAAAATAAGAAGGCACTTCACAAACCATTTCAATCTCATGGGTTAAAGGGAACCAGCTGTACATGTGGCCATCATGCAAACAAAACACTGTAACTAGAAAAAAGCTATTTCTTGTTGGTACAGAAAAGTGGGTGAGACACTACACTTCTGTCAAAAAGGGACAGTTCAGTCATTCAGTTTGAATCACTGGATATTATCAGTAATTCAGTTTAACACTTTCACATCTGTATTGACCTGGTCAGTGCTGCCTGGTTGAAGCACAAAATACAGGAAGAAAATTCTAAGCAGCAGTGAAGAATTTTTAACAGCTGCTGCCTGCTGCATTGATTGAACACAATTCTCTGAAGCAAGTCCTGTGAAATCCAGTGTTTGCCCCAAGAAACACGTCTGGGATTATCCCATAGATTTCATGTGCGGAGGATACATGCAGCTTCAAAAGACAACTCCCTGCTGACTGAAGGAGGAACAGGTATTACAGGGCTTTTAAGTCTCTGCAAGCAATATAGATATCATATCCTTTTCCTGTATTACTCTATAGACTCCAATAAATCTATGGAATTCAGCTTACCACAAGGCTACTGTTTTTCAGACCGACTGACCCAATGATTGGTATTTATTTGCTGAGACAAGCTCCATAAAAATAAAAAGTAAAAAATCCACACTCTTCCTCCTCATCACCACAAAGATGACATCTTGTTGCCAATCTGCCTGCCAGAAGCCATATGGAAACAATATCAATACCACAATCTATAGGCACACTTCCAATGCATTAATCAGGTCATTAGAGTTCAATACTGACAGCATCTTTAAGAACTGGAAAGGATAAAGCTGTGGTAATAAGGCACAGTCAAGATCGATCCCCGGGGCCTAGTTAGATCTTCCTCTTCTTTGTTTTTTCCCTTTTTTTCTTTTAAAGAACATACAGCATTAGTATTTTTTTCCCCAGTGTTTGGTATAAATTTACCATTTCTGAGAACATCGAAGCCCAGGCAAGGCCCCTCAGTTTGATGCACAAACCCATAATGGAAAATGTCTTCCACCTCACTGAAGCAAATGTGAGTCCCCTCACACGAGCCAGGAAGAGCCACAGGCTTCTGCCTTGACAGTAGAGTTACCCATATAAACCTTTAAAAGGGCATTGAAAAAGTCTGGAGAGAATTAAATGGGGCATGACAATGATTTGAAGACTGGGGAAAAATAGATTAAAAAATATAATTACATGTGCACTTATTATAGCCAAAAACCACACCAAGTTAAGTTTAAGATGGTTACAAGGTTTCTTATCACACATAACAGTCCTTTCAGAGGAAGAGTTATCTGAGAGACATACCAAAACCCAGGGGTGGAAAACTGAAGCTGCAGAAATCTAAATTTGACAGTGTCTTTCTTCTAAAGCATGAAGACAGATAACAAATGGTGGGATGGGAGAGGGGGAGGGAGGGGAAGGTGTTACATGTGGTTTTGGTCTCCTATCTTTCTTTCTCAAAAGAAAAGAAACCACATGGTTTTCTGAAAGATCTGTTTTAGCAGGTTATTGAGTACCTTATAGCACAAATGAAAAGAAACACACTTCTGAAAAGCAACAGAGTAAAAGCAGAAGCAAAGCAAATCCCCCTAGATTAGAAAAACAAACAAATCACAAATATTCAGTTTTATCGGCTCTGTGCAGGTCCCCATTAAAATAAATAAATAAACATAAAAATCACTGCACTAGAAGTAAGCAGCTGTTCATCATCTTGGACAAAACTTTTTAGGAGCAGTGACAAGGCTTTACTCTGTGTTTTCATAGAAGGCTGGCATAACACGACTCCAAGTTAATTGTTGTTCTATGTAACTCCATAATACAAAAGGGAACAGACAGCCCCTGTTCTGCATTTAAGTTAATCAGAGCTGTTCAAAATAACAGCATCGAATTCTGACACTGAACTGAAACTCAGGTTTTGTTTTCACAAGTTGAGATTCAATATTTGTCAAAGAGTTCAAAAATTTTTATTTTTCCAGTAAGCTCAGGGGGTTTTTTTAGTTTCTAGAAGTATTTGTCTCTCCTATAAGCCTGGAAACTTTGCAGAGCAGTCTTCCTATAAAGCATGTTTAAACTCTATCATTTGAAGATAGAAGAGAGTGAACAACATTTGGAAGGGGCAAGGTATAGGAAATCCATGTACTAAGTTTAAAGGGTTATTTTTATCCTTATTTGTCTCTTTTTTAGGTTACAAACTTTCAGAAGTAGCTAATAATAGCTTCATGTCCAGTTTATAAGCACCTAAAAACCTTGGTGATCTGCAGATGGAATGGAACAGATATGGATAAGCAGTCAGAATTAATGTACAGTTATCAGAGGTTGAGTCTTATTTTGGAGGAAATTATTATTTTGGTTTGCCTCTATTACATATTTTTGAGCTAACTAATCCAGCTGAAGACTCACAGTGAATTAGGCTGAAAACTTCACCCCCAAAACATCCTCTAATGAGCTCCAGAAATTCTGCATGTGAAGCACACAGTTTAAAGGTAAGAACTTAAATATTTAATAATACCTAAATATTCTCATAGCTACATTTTCATTTTTAAGTGATATGTTTGTTGTTTTTCCCCCAGTACATTAAGATAAATCCAGATTAAGCCTGCATGATTGGTAATGCAAGTGTATTCACTCACAAGTTTTATTTAGTGTCCTCTACATGATTTTAGTAATAACAAGACAGCTTTGCATTCAGACGTGGAAACAGAAGTTTTGCCTTGCTTACCTTTTTCCAGGCCTTTGAGAAGTCCTTCCAAACTCCTTTCCTTCTGATACTTCCTTGGAAAGTGTTTTGAAACCTAGTGATGAAAGTAGTAAGAACTATGTATTTGACCACACCATTTAAAAAAACATTCTAGTAGAGACCCTGCAAATAATTCAAATCAAGGAATGTATTGTACAGTTACAAGAACATGAATTATTACACTGTTGAAATTACTGATACCTAAATATCACACTAGTGAAATCTGGCTGGAGTAGCTGCATAAACCCACCATTCCATCCGCAAAGTAGAAAATTATACCTAGATAGTAAGGAAAATCCTTCCAAAGCCTGGCACTAAGAACAATACCACAGCTTCTCAACAAAAACCAGTGACTGCAAAAGATCCTGAGAGCCACTGAAATTTCATTTGATAAGAAATCACTCAAGATTGGATTAGTCAGATACAGGACTGGAAGAAGTGTTCTGAATGGTGAAGTCCAGTTCCTCTCTGTGACAAGCAACTGTTTCACTTGACATCATTTCCCTTGCACGTATCAGAACGAAGTGATGAGGTCCAGGTTTTCACCACAGATGTTATTTCAGTTAGCTTTGATGAGCTCTGCTCAATTTCACTTTCATTTTTTTTGCAGTCACTCTTAAAGTACACAACTCGACTTCATTATTTAGCTCATCATATGATGGGGCATTCCTGCAACTCATCAGTAAAGTCATCACCCAGAGACAGCATGTTCACTTCCAACAGCTTTTTGGTCCAGGAAGATATGTAGTAGGCTTGAATCCAAGACTTTCAAGAACAAACAGACACATAGCTAGATTTGAATAAAGACTGGTCCAGCACTTGCTGGTTAAGAAAAGGCTCAAACAGATAAGCTCTGCAAATTTCAGTGTATCTATCTACAGAGTGCAAGGACAGCAATAGCAGGGGAAAGGATGTGCCTCAGTAAAAACAAAACAAAACAACCTAAACAAAACTCCAACAAACACTCCAATTCTGTGTTCCTAGTAGAAAGAATGTATATAACTTCAGTGATACAGGGCAAAGAGAACACAGTACTAGGTTTATTCACCTGTCTAGGTTTTATTAGTTAGTATTAGCTTCAACTAGCTAAGCAATATTAATCAACAATAACTTGTTTGCATATCCCGTTTCAATGTTGGATTGAATCTGTAAAACCAACCCTTTTAAGAGCACCTATAGAGGATAAACATCTGTGCTGCTCCTTCAACTGCACGCACATACTTTATGGAATAAGGACAATCTTCCAGCAACTGCACAGAAGTAAGTATAAACACACTTCAGCTCTTGTAAACATGTCCACAGAGACCTCTCATATAACCACAGAGTATTCTCCTTCAGGTTTTTTTCATATCTGCAAAACTGGAAAAGCAAGGCTACCTTCCTGTCAGATGTTTTAAGTGCATAGGTTTTGAATTGTATACATAATCCAGCCCAGGATTTCAGGAGTGCAAAGTTTTAATCATCACTGCACATACTGTGTGTGTGCACAAAAGGTCATAACATATCCAGAAATGGCTTCATGCCCAGCTTGTGCCCCTCAATTTTAATAGATGGCTTCCACAGAGCATTACAACAGTAATAGCTGCTGTATACCAACAACACATGGAGGTGTTTAGAAATACTCAGTATTAGCCCTTGGAGGAAAAAAAAGGATCACATAGTGCCAGTCATTTTTCTTAATATAGAGTTCCCCTTGAAAAGAAACTTCTAATTGCAGGGTACCATCCAAAACAGAGAAAACTATGAAGGCTGCTTGTTAGGAAACACAAAGAAAAGCAGCAATATAAGGGTCACCAAACAAAACCAGTGTAGAGTTATTTAATTTTAAGAAAGAAAATGATCTAAGGGTGTGTCAATAAAGAAAGAGGATGCTAAAAAGGAGCAGTTCAAAAAGCAGGAAACCTCAGGGAGAGTTAGGAGAGTATTGCAGGGCATAGGTCGCCCCTTAGAAAATGGATTGCTTAAGCAAAGACAGGGAAGCCCATAAAACACAGTAAGTAAAATGTAAGCAGGAAATTAAGAGGGCTAAAAGACGATCCAAAAATTGCCTGCAAACAAAGATCACTGTGCTAGTAAACAGCTCTTGAAATACATCAAGGACAGGAAGGCAGCTAGAAAAGCAGTCCAGCTGCTGGATGACAAAGGTGTAATAGGGAGAGATGGGGATAATGCAATTGTAGAAGAGAAGCTCAGTGAATTCTTTCCATCAGTCTTTACTGCTGAAATCTTTAGGGAGCTTTCCACATCCACTGCACCCTTTGTTGTAAATCTGGCAGAGGAGCCAGACCAATCCGAAGTAAAATCAGGAAATACCAGACCAAACAAGGAAACTAGATGTTAATAAATCACTGGGACAGAACAATGTTCACACAAGTTCTGAAGAAATTCAAATATGAATTTAAGAACCACTAGCCAAGGTGTGTAAGCCAGAGCTATACTGGCTCCGGCCAGTACTTGATGACTTGCAAATCCTGCCTGCACAACTCGCAGCTATGGGAGGGGCTGTGTAGGAGAACCTGGAAACCACACTGGCAAGTTCAACTTCATTCACAGTAAGGAATGCAGAACATAACAGAGTTCAAACATTAGAAATAATAAGAAAGCAAAGGATGGAACTTAACAGGATTTTTAAGATGGAGAGGAATCAGCAGTGCAATTCCTGGGATCACCCCTGAGACTGGCATTACTCAGCATGTTTATCAATCAATGACAAAACTAATGGATTGGGAAAAAAGTTGGCAGATGGGCGTTAGTGTAGTAATTCCTCAAGGCAATATCAATTCTAACTATTCCTACTCAGAAGCTGGAGTCATCCTTGACAGTTCTTTTAAATCCTTGGTTCAGTGTTCAATAGCAGCCAGGAAAGCCAGAAACATCATCGGAATCTTTGAAAGGAGAACAAGATGAGGCATTTCTACACCTTCACACAACCTGAGCACTCCCACAACTTGAATATTATGATTTGTTCTCCACATACCAAGAAAGACACAGCAAGTTGCCAAAAAGGGCAAAATAAAAAAAAAAAAAAAAAAAATGAAAATGGAGCAGACACTTTACATGGACATACTAGAAAGGCTGTGACCCTTCAGTTTGGAGAGAAGGTTGAGTGTGGATATGACCAGGAATAACAAAAAGCCCATGAGCTGTTAAATGCAGAACTCTTACAAAACTAGAACAAGGCAATACTTACTGGAACAAGCAATCAACTCATTTAAATAGAAACCATTTGTTTACCCAGCAGGTTACAAGCTTCTGGAACTTGTTGTCACGCAAGGCTGTGAAGGCAAAGGATGTCCATGGGTTCAAAAAGGGATTAAACAAACTCTGGACAACATGTCCATAAATAGACATTTAAAGGACTAAACAGGTACACATCCTCTAATATCCTTAACACAAGAGCTGCAGAAACTGGAGAGGTAGGGAGAGAAGTGGCTCTCAAAAAACAGCTGTTGAAGGTTCTCCTGTTAACTCATCACAATGTTGGGCTAACTGGAACACTGAGCCAGTTCTAATGTTATTCATTTTTTAGATAGACTTCAGCATTCCCACACATTGCACCACTTCCTGGAGGATAAGCAATGACCCCTGCAAAGGAGCAAGGTGATAGAATACAAACATTCATTACCTCTCATGGCAGGGGTGAGAGTGGGACAAGGACAGATACAAACAGCAAAGAATAGGAAATAAATCAATTTAGACCAGTTACAGGTGCCAGAACTTTGCTTATAATACCCTTCCCTCTGAAAACACCTTTAAACATCTGTACACACAGTACAGACATCCATAAGTAGTTATTTTACCTTCCCAATTTAATTTTTAATTCACCAAAGTTTCACTTTAGAAGCATTTTTTAAAATTAACACCATCTTTGAAGACAGTAAGTTATTTATAGCTTTAAAAAATGTAATCAGCAAAGTTGTATTTCCTGTCTTCTAAGTGAAATATAAGCTTCAACAGAAGGAAAAAAAAGTTCACAAGAAATGCAATTACAGCAAGTTTGACAATAAAGACAATAAATCCTTTGTTTTGAGATTCAATTTAGTTCATCTTGTTACTCTTACAGTTTTTAAAAAATTATTTTTGTTTGGTTATTCAAGAAAAAAATTCTATGCCACACAGATAAAAAATTAACAAAGTTTGACAAAGTTCCCTTATTCCTGCCCTTGACACAGTCCATCTGAAAACCTTACACTTGTAATAAAACCAGCTAGGGTGGAAATAGCACTGGAAAGCTATATAGTAAATTCTGTTCACCACAGAAAACCTGACAGGCATGAACAGACATGAAACATCACACATTTTGCTCTCCTTCTCCTTAATTTAGTGAGAAGTAGGCCTATTACTGCAATTTTCTACTCCAATATCGATATCCATACATTGCTAATATAATATACAGGTACCTGTCACCCACACGGGATGCTGAACAACTCAAGCACTGATGAACCAACACAGCAAGTTCAAACAGGCTTACCTCAGTTGTCAAGTAAAGTACAACATAATATAAACCCAATATAACATCAAACACTGAAACTTATTTACACAGTTATGTTTGCTTTTACCCTCTGAGACAAAGCAAAAAAGCAGCAAAACATTTGCAGTTAGAAGACACTACATTAAGTTTAAAGTCAATATCATGCATGTGGAGAATGGAGAAAGGTCCACACTATTTTACCTGGAGAACTATCTGACCATCTCTGACTGTTCTTGCTGGTGAGATGCTATGCCAGTAGTTGACTTTTATAACCTCATTTTCTGGCTGTAACTATGGTCCAGTCACTTCTGCCCAGACTAACCAGGATGACCCCAACATCCACACCTGTGGCTTGGAAATACCTTGGAAAAGGAAGGTAACTGAGTTCCATATCAGATAAGAACTAAATAGATTAGATGAAAACGAAATACTTTACAAGTCAACTGACATCACCTCAATAAAGGCACAGTTTTAGGTAAAATGAAGGAGCAGTACTTCTACTCACTGAGTTTAGAAGCATTTGAGGAAAACCCAGATCAAATAGCCATTTACTGACTTTTACTGTCCCTGAGATGTGCTTAACTGATCCATCAGTATCCCAGCACCCATGTTCAGGCCGACTGTAGCACGTAATGAGCAAAATTCCCCATCAGTTGCAATAAAGCCTTGGTCCCATAGGTCAGGACTGAGGTAAAATGGAGGGAAGTGCTTTGGTGCCTGCCTGGCTGGTGGTCAGGGCTGCAGAGCACTGCTCTTGCCTTGGCACCCACCCCTCAGCATGAGGGGGGGTTCCCTCACGGACACTGACTGCCATCCCACAGCCACACCTCACATAACGTGTTGGGAAATGGCGGGAGGGACAAGTGGCACAGGGGCTCTTGAGCCACCCCAAGCCAATTCCAAACGGTTTCCAACAGCTCTGGCACCAAGGGAGTCCAAGTGGGAAAAACTGCTACACACCAGAGCCTGTCATGGCGCCAAAAAGCCCATCAGCCAGAGAAAACCCGGATACCGGAAGTTAGGGAAAGAAAATGGCAGCTCCTGAGGGCCGGAGACACCAAGCGGGGTCACATCCTGAGGGACAAGAGTCCTCAGGGCTGCTGCTGTCTGTGACCCGCACTGTGTGTGCAGCAAAAGGGAACCACAAAGGAAAGGGCTAAGTAAATATTTCTGTAAGAGACTTCATACTTGTTTGTGGTAGTCTTGTTCTTCTGTATCCAAATCAGTGATCAGAAGTTTGTATCAGCTGAGAAGAACATAAAAAAGTGTAATTCTCCGACTCAAGGCTGCTTTCCTGGCTACACAGAGGTGGCTTGCACAGCCTCTCCTGCCAGAGCACCACACACTGTTATGGCACATCCCTGAGCAGAGCTGAGGGAGCACAGAATGCAAACCCTGCCACTCCCCTAGGAATGCTGAAGCTCAGACTTCACAAATCCTCTTCCATGCAAATGTGGTCACTCCACTCACAAGCACAGACACTTTCACAGCAACATGAAAAACTGCTGTACTGCGAAGGAACAGGAAAACGAGTAGGAAGAAGAAAGAGAAGTGTAGAAGAAAATGAAACAAACCTTCTTTCACCACTCCCCTGTCCATGAGAAACATGCACAGATTCACAAGCCAAGATCTCCTCTTAAAAAACCTTCATGATACATGCTCAGATATTTGCTTGCCTCTTATATGAGTTCAATCAGCGCTAAATGCCTCCAGCTGGTTTCAAGTTACAGCCAGGGGAAGTAGTACTATGAAATTCCTCACAGCCACCCAAATCATTACTCTTGTATTTTTTTCCATGTGGGGTCATCAGACCCCCTCTGAAAAGCTTAGAGGCATGATACCACTGCAGGCATCTTCAGAGAGAGCCTGACAATGGTGTATTATGAGGCTTGTTGTAACATCTTTTCAATATTCTTAAGGTCCAGTGGTTTAGAGAAGAGGGTCTTTTGTGTCTCCTGTCAGTTCCAGGAAGCTCCTGTCACTGGCATGGAGACTGCATATGGAAAAGAGCTGCTAAATAGACCATTTAAAAGAATATAGGCCCAGTTTCTCTCCCACATCACTGAAAACCATGAATGCTGCAACTCTGTTGAGGTCAGAGGAACTGCACTGCTCTGGTGCTGGGGGTGACACACTCATACACCAGCTGTTAAATTTCAAAGCCAGGACTCCCTCTGTGATGGTCTCTCAGGCTCTGTCCAAGATACACCCCCTGAGGTCACCACAGCCACAATGTCAGCACTTAAACAGCAGCAGAGGCAGATCCCACCAATCTAACCCACCACAGCACTGGTGTAAACTTACACTGCACAAAACAGAAAAGGCTTTTCACATCCAAAACCAGGCTGGACTTGAAGTAGTGATGTGCAGTCAGTAACACTCTCAGACATGAAGCACTGATTTAAGACCTTCCTCCTCTTCGTCCACCAAAGGAAAGGAAAGCTATGATCCTAAAAGATCTGAGGTAAATAACCTGAGTAAAGCTGGCCATTCTTGACAAATTTCTCTTTTCTGTATATTTGAAACACATCCTGCTTACTGCTTTCCTTTTGATCCAGTCAAGAGCATAGAAACATACAGACAGTGGTTCCCTGACATAGTCTTTGACAGTGCTTCTTACAGAACACACCCTTTATACTTTTTTTTTTTTTTTTTTNTTTTTTTTTTAATGGCACTGATTCCAAATACATAACATATGTGAATGAAAAAAAAATGTAACAAACTCCTTACACCATTTAAAGAATTAATGAAATTATATATCTATTCCATTAAGCAACAAGCAGTGTCATAATAGTTAACACTGCCAAAAATATGATTAGACAACTATGTTATAATGGAGTATTAAAGCAGACATACTTATTATTATTTGCACTGCACATTTACACAATAAATGAAATTGTAACTGTCACTTAGTAGATATGGAAAACCTCACAACCCTATTTTACCTTGTTTATCTATTGTTTCACACCATAAGGATTCACTGGTTTATAGAATTTAGAGTAAAAAACATCACCTTGAAATCAAATGCAACAATGTCCTGATAGGAACAAAGAGGTGGGAGCTCTAGTTCCTCTGACCCATGCTGACTGCAAAATGCAACTCTTCACAGGCCTTGGCAGCAAACAGGAAACTTGCAGTACTTCCAGGCAGATAAGAAAAGCTAACTCACAAAACAGGGATCTTTTCATTATTTGGAATATCTCAGAAAGTGTCTGTACCACTGTGTCTCATCAGCCACTCAAATCCTCTTTATAGGAGCATTTGCAATTCAGTTTTTGGTGTCCTCGTTACTCACTCATCCCTTAACATTTTGCTGAGGTTAACAATCAGGATAGTGATTTTTGCTACTTAGCAGTGGCTCCCACTAAAAGCTGGATTACACTGGTTTAAAGAGTATATAAAAGTTCTCGGGACGAAACTACAGCCTTGGTGATCAGATTATCCTTCACTACATAGTGCCAGTGTCCTTCTGGGCACATTTTTCTGTTCAGATATCATCCTGCCACTCTGCAAGTACATCAGATCACAAGACTCCTGAAGAATAACAGAAAAAGCTGTAAAAAGACAACTCAGAATAATGATCTTAACCTGCTGTGCAATAATTACAAATAAACTGCAGTGGGTGTATAAAACAGCACATGCCATCACTCACTTTCCTCATCCAGACAGGATGTCTCTTGACTCTCAGCAATTTATCACATTTCACAAGAAGCAGCAGTAAGTGATGCATGTGACTGGCAAGTAGAGCCAGTCATTTCTTCTCTCACATGTTATATCTTCTACATTCACTTTTATGAAAACATCCCTCTGTGACAATTCTGTATCCCTGTGGCACATCAGCTGCATCACAAGCCCTAAAAATGTCTTTGGTACCAAGGAACCTATGCCTACAAAACAGCACTTCAGTCTGCATAATTAATATGCATCTGCTGGACGTGTTTTTGGCAAGTGAGTGAATTTAATCCAATTACTGCAGAGGTGATGAGGTCAAGCTAACTCTTAGTAAAGAATCACCACCAAGACTGTCCTAAAAACAGGAGACACTGCAGCTTGCTAAACTTCTCCAGAGAGTGGACACGCAGTAATGAAGTTTAGCAATGCTCAGACTTGTTATAACAAAGATAAGTGCCAAGAAACTGCTTTGTGCCAGCAAGCAAAAGAGGAAAGGGATTCAGCAAGAACACACTTTGGAAAGCACACTGAAATCCCAAGCACTTAATTGCCTTTGGCAAGAGCTGCATCCCATTGCTCTCTCAGAAGTCGTTTTATCTGCAACTTGATGCTCACAGCTACAGGGATGAATGGAGTGGGGGAGGAGAAGAAACCTGTAAGAGAACTACAGTTACCAGTCTGTCTTTACTGAACTACCAAGGCAAAATATAGAAAATATTGGTGCCTGCAAGGCCTGATCCGCACATCCAATGACTCTGGAGAGCTCCCTTAACAGCAAATGACACTGTCCCTCATCCAGGCCCTTTGAATTGCCTACAGAGGCAGGGAAATTTGTTGTAGAGTTAGACACCTGTATTTATACTTCAGTACTTATGTAGGACTGGCTTCACTTTCAGACATTCTGACTGAACCCATAGAGGTCAGTGTAAATTTGAAGGTATAACCGAGTTTACTTCCTTTCCCTGCTCATAATGCAGCATTCACAAATATTTTACAATACGTTAACCTCAATTCATTGTTGCCACATAAATGGAAGACTCAAAGGTAAATAATGCACCAAGCCTCTTTAATTAAATAAGGAGTCTGGGGGGGAGGAGTTTCTGCAGACCCTTTTAAATCTTAAAGCCTGCCAACTGGATGAACAAAAGGTAGATTAGGCTCACATGATAAATCCCAGCAAACCTGAAAAGCCTTTGTTAATAAGTCACTAAGGGAATTTCTTCCCCCCTAGAATTTCTGCTCACCAGAAGTAAGAGTTAGGATTATTTGAGCGAGTTTGGTTTCCAGTAGCATTAAATGGGTATATGCCTCATGGAGCTCTAATCTCCTCATTTCTATAGAGCTCAATTCTTTTTTCATTCCTACTAAAGCAGAACCAGTTACTCCCAGCTTTTATACAGGGAGCAGCTGCTGAAACTCCAGAGGCAAAAAATGTTTATTAAATTAGTCAAGCTGCCCATAAATACTAAAGTGGAATTCTATATCAGCTTTAATAGCAACAACGACAGTAGTACAAATATATTTTCATTTCATTTTGGCATTTCTTTCATGTAGCAGGTTGCTAATGAACCTTTTAAGTTTCCATTCATAAGTTAGTGTTCAGGAGCTGTTCAAAGAGCCGAACAACACATTAGTCTGGCAATTAGTACATTCTTCTGTTTGTAGAGACACTTAATGAAGACATTATTAGAGACAGACCTTGCTGTAGCATGTTCAACAAACCCAGATTTTAGCAAAACCCACACTGTAATCACAGACGACACAGAAAACATTTAAAGCTGTGCTAAATTTAAAGAGATCTCCCACAGTCCATCCTACCTGAATCCATCTGGCTTCACCAGTGAATCCTTTTCAGCACTATGGATTAATCATATCTTCTCTGCATGCAGTGCTGAAATCCAAACAACATATGTAGTCCCAGTGTACATCACAGAAACATTTCCATCAGTGAAGGGGATGGAGGCAGCTGTACAGGGTTTGCTAAGATGCTGTCTGGCATAGTGGATGCCACTGAAAAAGTTTAAATAGTCCACTGCAACAGATGCAGCAATGTGCTTCTAGAGCAATGAGAGAAAGGACACCTACCTTCCAAAGGGAGGTTAAAAAAAGAGTAATTTAGCATCATAGAGAGAAGAGTGTATTAACCAGACAATGGGAAAAAATAAATTACCTTCATTCATACCTAGCTCATACCCATGGAACAAAGTTTGGAAAAGCTGTTGAGTACAGCTCTAAACACAGCAAAAGCAAACAACCGCAGCATGTTTTATTATGAACTTGACAAGTTTATGAAGGAGAGGAGACGAGTCTGCCCACAAAACCAGGATCATTTCCAGCCCATGTTCAGACCTGAACTCAAACTACCTAGAAGAGTCCAACAACCACAGACTGTGGCTACAGTTCTCCGGAGTCTAACCAAAAACTTCAGTCATCTCCTTACATGGCTTGCAAACAGCTTCTGAGCACATTTTCTGGATTTAGACTTCCACAACATTAAGGCACAGCATTTGGAGCTGTTCTGAACTGTATTTACATCTGCATTTTGTTTTAGGAGGGCTCTGAAAGTAATTTGTAGCTGTTGGTTTATAGTCTTTCTAAATACAGTGTATTTGGCCTGCGTAAGGATATTGGTATGGATTTTGATTGACTGTAAAAATCGGATCATCGCCCAGAGGAAGTCCTAATGAACTTAAAGGAGGAGCCAGGGAGAACACAAAACAGACCAAAAACTGATGAAAAATTATGCGTCTCTTACGTTTAACTTAAGCCAATGGCAATACGTAATCCCTGCTTATTTCAGGCTTTATGAATTCCCTTTCAGCATCATATAAGCAAACTAACAGAACTTCACTGAATTATTTCCTTCATCCTCCTTTGCACCATGCAGCAAAACAACTAAAACTATGGAGAGATGCTTGCAACAGCGAAGTATCAGATTTCTAACTTGCTTTGCAGCAGACCTATTAAGATTTCCCTACAAGGCCAATAAAAAGTGGGTCAGTGATATTAACTAGTGCAAGCCTCCCACATTCACTTATAATCCTAGCTGTGATGTTTATTAAACCAGGCACTTTCCTTATATTCATGCTTATCTAAAAAGGTTAAATGCCATTAATATATTGCACACCAGCACAGGACATGCTGCCTGTCATTCTAGTGATTGGTCCTCTGGTACCAAACATTCTCCTACTAAAACAAAGTCATTCCAATTACTTTTGGAGTTAAAGCACTTGTCCTGTAGCATTAGAATGCAAAATGTTAAGGATGAGTGTAACATTAGCGTATCATGAAAATGTGTTATCACAAGCACTCTGTTACAAACTACAATGCACACAGTGACCAGCTACAGAAGAACAGTATCATTTGAGGAAGCAGAAAGTACTTTAGACATGTGCCAGATGAAAATTAACTGTTCAGCTGTTAGTAAATATAATTGTGGTATAAAAGCAGAAGGCTCCTGAAACACACTCTTAGAGCCTAGTTCCAGGAACATCTCAGCAAACAAAGTTGCACAGGAAGACACATATCATATTTGGCAAATAATAATGCAAGTCATTAGCAAAATAAATAAAATAAAGATGTGTGCAGGAAGTAGGGGGAGGTAGACAGTAGTTTTGTTAGGGATTTTAAATACAAGAGGAACTACTACTTTTGTTACAGCTTCACTGACAGAAATGGCTTTGCAGCACTCCACAAAGAGGTAGCATAGTTTTGGAGTCTCAGTAGGAACACACCTTCTGCATGTCATGCAATTCCATACTCACTCCCCACAGGGTTCAATGCTTGGAATCCTCTTGGAAGTAGGGTGTGTGGAATCAGGTATTTGGATTTATGCTCTCAACCATTCCCTTTGTAGAGAGCATAACATAGCCTTCAAAACAATTCTAATTCCCCTTCTTGACTCTGGGAGAAGCATTCCTACAGATTTACTCCACAGAAGACAAGACTGGGGCTAAAAAGTATCTTTAAACCATAAGAGGAGGGAAGGTTTCTCTGTCTTTCCATCCCTTGTCTCCAGGCCCTGCTAGTCTGCCACACCACTCCCTTCCAGGCTGAGTGCAGGGAGCAGTGCCAGGCCAGAGTCCAGATGTGCACACACAGGAAAGAGGATTAAAAGGCAAAGAATCCCCAAAAGCAATATGCTCCACAGCATGCAGAGAAGTGACTTCCCCCCCCGCCTCTGCCAAGTTAATGATTTTAAATATTCATCTCCTTCCCCCATCCTTACACAGCATGTGTCACCAGGATTTACCCTTCTCTCAGACACTAAGCATGTTGTGCAACATGGTACAAATTACTTTGAGAACAGCAGAAGTTAAAAAAAAAAAAAAGACACATAATTTAGTCTGAAACATTAAAGATGTGCATGTGCAGTGAAGGAACATTCCTACATGTGCCTCCACATATGCACCTTTGTATTTGAAAGGCTCAGGAGTCCAAAGGAGAGCCAGAGAGATTATCCTTACAACCGAGCCTGTAAATGCTTTTTCCTAAAAATCCTTTGCTACCTGCCAGCAGAGAACAATAAAACTTTAACAAATCATACATAAAAGATGACAAGTACTTACTACCAGGTTTGCTTGCTCTCGGATCAATGCACTCCGGGAGGAGAGCCGTAGGTGAACCCTCCTCCCTGTAGGAGCCCAGCTGACGCTCTCGCAGGGGACGGGACGGGAGCTGGGCTGAGCCACCCGCAGGAATCCCGCGGCTCCGGTGCTCCAAGCCCGGCATGTGCCCGCAGCCCGCGCCGCTGGGCTGGCCCGCTGCAGCGCCGCTACCTCGTCCCTCCGGAGAAGCAGGTTTCCCCTCCTTCTCCTCCTCCTTCTCCGCCTACTTCACCTCCCCCTGCGGAGGATACCCCGATACCCCCCACCCGTGCCCGCCCACGGGCTTCCCCCGCGTCCCGGGGCGCAGCCGGCAGGGAGAGCCCCGCGGCCACCGAGCCGCCCGCCCGCCGAGCTCCACAGCCCCGGGCCCCCGCCCGGAGCCCACCTGCCGCTCGGCTCGGCTGAGCTGGGCTTAGCTGGGCTGGGCTCAGCTGAGCTGGCCGCGGCTGCCCCGCGCAGCCCGGGAGCGGGGGAAGCGCGGAGCCCGCGGGGGAAGCGGTGCCCGGCGGCGATACCGACTGCGGTCGGCGCGGCTGCCTTTAGCTCCTTCCCTGCGGAGCCTTGCTCGGCAGCGGCCGGGGGTCCAGGGGGAGCCAGCCGAGGGAGGGGAACGCCCAGCGCAGCCCAGCGCAGCCCTTCCCAGCACCTGTGGAGCGCAGCTCGCTCGGGAGAGGCGGCTGTGCATGGGGGGGTGTACAGAGCTGGGCCTGGGGGTGTATGAGGAGTGTGTAGGGGTGCCATGGGTGCTGTAGGAGCTGGGCACAGGAGCTTATACAGCCATGTGGTGGCTGTATAATGGGTACAGGGGGGTTATAGACTATGTATGTATGGGGTGCATGTATGGGGAGTCATCGAGGAGTGTGTTTATGGGCTGGCATGGGACATGAATGAAATACACACGGGATATGTACGTGTGTTCTGGGGTGAGTGCATAGCCTGCATTTAGCGGGAGTGCACAGAGGATATATGGGAAGGTCTGTATAGGACTTGGATAGGATGTCTGAGGGGTGTGTAAGCATGTGGGTGTGTATGGAGAGTGTAGGGGTCTGTGTGGAGCTGCAGCCGTGCCATGCACTGCCCCAATGACAGCAACGGGGCACTCTGTCAGACACACAGGGGTCTCGGGGATGCCCCTTTCTCCCCCCCTCCCCCAGAGCCTGGCTAGGGCCCATGCACTGGTACACCTGCCCAGGGATGTCCAAATCTGGGACAGGGGATTTAGTTTAATAAACCGTTTACAGTTAATTGTGTTAAGTGCTAAAGTAGCGTAGAAGGAAGAGCAAATGAGAAATGGGGACAAATTGAATCCTCTTCAATAATAAGACCTTAGAACTGCTGCTTTATAATGTTGGTCAGCTGGAGACCCTGAAGGGGAGGAATAGGGAAATCAGGTACATTGCAAACTCAAAGCCTTTTTACTCTTGTTTTTTTGTTTGTTTGTTTTGGTTTGTTTTGTTTGGTGTTTTTGGGAGGGTGTTTTATTTGCACATTTAAAAAAAAACGAAGTCAACTATTTATCTGAAACTGATTTGTAGCCAGATAATAAACATACATGGGGACAGACATAAAAGATTAAAGACAGACAAAAAGCCCAGGTTCTATGGATAAAGCTTTTCTCTTCTGTCCTCTTGCATTGTTCTGTGCTGTGGTCAGATTACTGCCAGGTATCTTTAAATGTGGTTCTGAACTGCTACAGAAAAAGGAAAGCAAAAGATGCAGAGAACTTCCCTCCTCACCAGACTCTAAGATACCTCTGGGGAGGTAGAGCAAACCACAGTCCAGGTTACAATTCTTTCTCTCCCCTTCAGTTTCCTCTCAACAACCATCTACTCAGAAAAATGTGGCCAAGATAAGCAAGCCACAGCAGAGATGTACTTCACAGCAGCGATGTCAGGAGTTTTATATTTGCAGAGACCTCAATGTTTTCCATTTTGATTCTGAGGTGAATTTTCCTGCCATTGGTAGAGCATGTGTCTTGGTACCTGAGTAGGCTGTGCAAGCAGGCAGTGCTTGCTTTTCCTAGTACGTCATTCCTGGTACCTGAGCAAAGGCCTCTGCAAAGGACAAGAGCAGTTACCTGTGTGAGTCCCTGAGAAGTTACAGCCATCACTTTTGACTCTTTCAGGTGCAGTACAAAGTGAGTGAACTGGGAGGAATTGCTGCTGCCTCTTCAAGAGAAGGCAGTGATAGCTTTCTTATTCCTAATTTCTTTAGATTCACCCTGTTAGGAGAACAAGATGCTTTTCCTGTTTTAAAGGCTCTGGGACTTTGAAAACAGATTAATAGAGACTTGTTTATTTCTTTTTATTTAAACCAGAATCACTGAAATGGGAGTCCTGAAGAAAAGTAAGGGACACAGGGACATGTCAGAGGTTCTGAGTACCTCAGTCCTCACTGGTTCTGTTAAACCTCTCTCTTCAGATTTTCTTTTCTATGAAGTCACAACAGAGTTTCAAGAAAATTTTCAGAATATCTGTAAAGTAAAGTACACATGTAAGTTGGTACAAATAAATTTTACAGACAGCTGTTGGTCAGTTTACTTCACAGGTGAACTGGTGCCAGGTAGCACTATTCATAGTACTAGCATTCAGCTGTGCATACATACTGTGCTGATTGCATCCAGCCAAACTCTTACATTTTCTTTCTCAATGCATGGTTGTGGCATATTCTGGATTCCCAGATGTTTTTCTTTTTAGTCAAAAACAAATGGATATACATCCCTGATCTTTGCTGAATAGTGTGACTATAGTTGATTTCAAATGGCAGGAAACAAGTACAGAATTCCACAGCTACATTCCCATCAGCACATGAGCTGTTAAAAGAAAGATGCTTGTTGTATGAACGTTTTCTTTCTGCAGATAAATGTTTATTTGGCATTAGAATACAGAAAGAACATGAAAACCCAAGAGCTACGCAGAGCCTGGCACAAGCTCGCTTTGATCTTCTCCATGGTCTGACTGAAGTCTGTACTGCCAACACCTTTTTGGAAGGAGTTTTCTTCTCAACATTTTTAAGTATTGTTTTAAGGAGATACTGCTCTGCATCATGCTTATGCTTTTCTGTGCTGATTTTTAGCCTAGGATTCATGAAACCCATTTTCTTGTAAATGTTCTCATGTCTTACCAGTTGGGAATTGCTGCTCTAGACAATCTTGTAATAGCATCACCGTATCTGCTTTCAATTTAAAATGATTGCTTAGGCCCTAAACACTCACAAAGAACAAGGCCCAGTGTTGCCAGTGAACCCACATCTGCCTTCAGCTGAGAAGGAGGAGTAGGAGACACTTGAATTGTGATGAAAGCCACTGAGCTCCATAAGGAGAGCAGACGGTGCCCCTGCTGGGTTTCAAGGGATTGACTCATTTTCAGCAGAGCTCACACATTTCTCTTTTTTCTTGGGTTTTAGGTTTTTTTTTTGATTGCACAAATCAGAACAAGAAGGAAAAAAAAAAAGAGTGAGGGATCTCCTATCCTAGTAGAAGCCAGTATGACATCACACCTCGTGCCCAGCCACAGTTTGTCCCCAGAGTCCTTTTGGGACCATTTATCTTCTAGTTGGGCCTTTGTCCTAAGAGCGCTCTAGGATGCTGGAAATCAATAGGTCCACTTCTTTAGATGCGAATCCTAAATGTGATCAAGTTTAAAATAATGACATTTCAGACATAATATTTAATAAATGCTGCTCGCTAGAGTAATCCTGTACATTCTGAACTGGTTGCTTGAGAGTTGTTTTTTAATTGTAAACATCCTTCGTGCAGCTGCTCCCGGGATGTGTTTAGGAAACAGCGGCTGGCTGTGTTTAAAAGATTTCAACTCATCTTGACCTACATTGAGATTTTTGTAGCTTACAAGCCACGGACTGTAACCAGCAAAACCCTCAGAGAGCTTATATAGCTTCTGTAGGGCAAGGCACGGGAAATGAGTGAAGGATGAAGTTACCCAGCTGAAGTGTTTGGAAAAGTGAGTTACTGGAGCTGAACTACAGGGTTCAGATGATTATCAGGTGATTAGAAGTACAAGGAGCAGCACTGCATAAAGGGAGTAAAGATAACCTCTCCTTTTGCCTTGTGCTTTCTTCCCCAGTCATTCTTTCACTTGCAATCTTTCTGTAAAATCCTTTAGGCTCCTTTCAGAATAAAGTTTGGGAGGTGCCTAAACACAATTGTGTTTTGATATATTTGGGAAGTTACTGTGAAGGAACACACACTCATCCATTTCCCAGAGCCCATTCTTTCTTTTCTTCTGACATGTGAGGGCATGGGTTTTTGCTTTTTTGTTCTTGTTTTCAGAATGTAAAAAATTCATTCACTCATTTTAAAAGCAATGCAGCTTCTAATCTCAAGAGATTAGAAGACAATCTTCTAAAAGGGAGGCACTATAATATCTTTCCAAATCTGCAGGCAGACTAAATTATCATCTTCATCCTGCTTATGTCTTTGCTGATTATGAGCATAGAAAGCATTAAAAGCCTGTGAGTTTCATGCTGCAAATAGAGATTGAGTACCTAAGGAGGGAGGAAGCCATGAGGTCAGTCACGATGTAGTACTAACACTGACATACGTTTAGTCCAGCATCAATTCACTCAGCTCAGGAGCAAGAAAAATGAATTAGATGTGTCAGCAAAAGACCACACAGGCAGTTTATTTCTATCTGGTAACTTTTACAGATATCTGAGCCTTTACACTTTTACATTTGTTGGAAAAAGGCAGCAGGGCTGTAAGCATTTGGCTGCTGGGGAAATTTCAGATTTGGAAACTCAGCAACTGTTTTATCCTCTTGTATTTAGAGGCTGGAATAACATATAAGCTGGTGGAATAAACAAGGAAAAGCTAGCAATTTCACTGGTTTTAATAGCAACTAAAATGTACAACCTGTGTTTCGAACTAACAAACTGTTCAGACTAGCAGACCAAATATTTGGTTGGGACTGCAAAAATTCTGCACCTTCATTTTTTTTAAAGCCACTGATGGTGTGAGGGAACATTCGCTTTCATACAGTCAAGCATTAAAAATATTAACTACTTCTGACTGTTGCTGAATGAAGTCCATCAGCAGAGTGCTATTGGTTTTCATGTAAGTCAAGTGATGGATAAAGGGAGTGGTAACTGTGTTATGCAAACAGGCATAGACAAACAGGTACCAACCAAAGCCAGATTGACCCTGCAGATAAATTGTAGACACATAGAACATCCTGAGTTGGAAAGGACCCACAAGGATCATCAAAGTCCAACTCGTGCCCTTGCACAGGACAGTCTCAGAAATCCCATCATGTGGTGGGGAGCATTGTCCAAAAGGTTCTTGAACTCTGTCAGGCTTGGTGCTGTGACCACTTCCCTGGGGAACCTGTTCCAGTGCCCAATCACTTTCTGCTGAGGAACCTTTTCCTAATATCCATCCTAAACCTTCTTACAGTTCACTATAAAGACAATCAACAGAAATACAATCTTGCCAATCTGCACCATGCAGTTAGTTTTGCATTTTTCATTAAATGGAAATAGATACTGCCTGCACATATGTGGAAGACACAGCTTTTTGTCCTGAGCTCTCACTTCAGCAGACCTAAGTTCACATTGACAGGGGGAGTTTTGAGATGATTCAGAGGCTGGAAAAATTCAGCAAATATGCTTATTACTGTTTCTACCAGAGCATAGTTATATTCTGCTCAACGGCCCAAAGTAAAGAACTTCCATTACATCTGCAGTGAGTGCCCATTCCCATTCCCAGAGATGAGCCTTTACAACTATAGAGTATAATTTACTTTTATTACAACTTTCAGTCTCTAATCTCAATTTCTAGCCTAAAGAAAGAAACACTGGTCATGACTACATGGTTACAGCGTGATTACAGAGATGCACAGGATTCTTATTTTATTTTTCTCTCTTTTTTTTCTTTTTTTCTTTTTTAATACAAAGCTAAGGAGTGCAAATACCCCAAACCTTGGGAATGAAAGCAAAGAACAGTGTGATACAAACAATGTCTGATAAGTGTTATATAACACAGACATGTTACCCTGAAGAAGTAAACACGATAAATTGAGAAGATACATTTGAAGGTTGTTTAAATCATGGCAATAAAATTGTTATTATTTGACAAAACTCAGGTTAGGGAAATTCAACACTTACAGGACAGTAATGCAGTGCTTATAATTAAAGGTTTTTGCTAGGAAATTCTGCTCAGTTATCAACCAATACACAAAAAGTAGACATGCAAGAGGATTTTATAGTTACCTGTAAATGCAGCACATGCCTGACCATGCTCCAACGCACATTTGGGATTTCCAGCCACCCTCAGCAGGAGTTTCACATAAATAGTTCACTATCTATATTTTGGAAGCCAACCCCCAGTTACACTGTAGATCCAGGCTTCTGGATTTATAGCCAGACCTGTACTGCAGAGCAAGTGAAAACACGCAATTTAGGGAGGGAGTACTCCCCTCTAGGCAAGGGAACACAGGATTTCCTAGACACTTCCAAAACAACTGCATTTGCACGTCGCTCAACTATGGCACATGCTATCTGAAGACATCATATAGATGTAGCTAGCACAGTTTACAGATCTAGGGAGAGAGAAAATGAATTCCTTACTAGTCCCCTTCCTTCTTTTTCCTTGAAAGAGGAAAACATTCATTTTTACCAAGCTTAATGAGAGAAACCAATCCTGCTATATCAGTGCCCTAGCTGAGAGTATTGTCAGCAAATTCCATTTAGACTAAAAACTTTAAGTCCCTGTGGTGGTGTCAAATTTCTCAGACTTTAAGTTAAAAATGAGTTTGAGCAGATTAACTAGCTGGGACTTGAAGATAAAGCTGGTTTCTCTGAAAGAAATCTGTTTTACACAGTGTTAAGTGTGCTTGGTTCTCCTTTTATTCAAAGAAAGCAAAGGAGTTTTGTGAAAAGAGCCTTCAATAGAGTCTTTTCCTTTTAAAACTATGGAAGAGTTCCAGCCTGTCTGTAGCATTGGCTTGAACTTTGTTTTTCTCCAAAGCAAGAACCCTCCAGTTTTCAGTGGCTTCCACATTTTTTCCTCCTCCTTTTGTAAAATGTGCCAGTGAAGTCAAGTGTGTTGCATTAATTTAACATTTTTCCAAACATTCACACTTAGGACCAAAAAAGGGAATATTTAATAAATATAACCAAGAATATGTTGGAATGTTGATTTTCTAGTGATCATAAGAATTTTCAGTCATAAGGTCTAATTAAATATCCCAAATTGGAAATGCTGCCAGTGACTCTTACGTCTCCTTGTTATCTGGTGAAATATTTTTAAGTCAGCCCAAGTGGCTTCTGTGCCAAAAAGGATATTTTTAATGTGAATAACACACAGGCACAAGAGACTGCATTAAAATTCACCTAGGCTAGTGACATTTTGGCACCTCTCTAATCTGAAAGCATCAATCTATTTCTATGCACAGTGGGATAATCAGCAATGAAACAACTCTGCAGTGGTAATCATATGTATTTGTCTATAACAAAACTTTTTAGCCTAAGAAAAATTTGTCTACATGGCCTAGTACAGCAGCTTGGACTGCCACTGCTGACATTCTTCAATTTTGGTGGAGTGGGATAAAAGGGAAATAAAGACATCACATGAGACAATTTTCCAAAAGTACTGTGCAGTGGTGTTATCCAGGAATAAAGCTTTTTTGCCAAGATTAGATAAATAACACAAAAATGAAACCCAGAGAAAACTCATGACTAATTAACCACTTCTGATTAGGAGCAATAGAAATCCAACAGTACTCAGATAGTCAGAGCTGCTTTGTATTAACTGGTAAAACGAAAAACATTTTGAGAGACGATCAGTGCCCCAAGAAGCATCTCCTCTAAGTAGACAAGTCAGACAAAGGAAGCTCATTGTTTTAGAATTAGGGAACTGAGGCACAGAATAATTGTCTTGTCTGCAGCCAGTCTGTGGTAGGATGGTAATTGAATGCAGATCTCCTCACCACATGCACATTCTCTATCTATATTCCAACTGGTCAGCTGAAACAGCCTTTCATTACTGCTCTGTCAACATACCAAGAATTACACAAGACTGTGAGCATTTCATATGCTTCAAATCCTCTTCTCCCATCACAGTATTTAAAAGCCTGTAGAGCAAATACTTAACATAGACACACTGAGTTCTCCAGCCCAGAGAGCAGGTTGGAAGTTTACAGTCCATCTGGAGACGACTCCTCCTGCAAAATTCCCACTGATGTTCTATTTTGAACTTCAGCTTCCTGTTGCAGGATCAAGTTTTTCTTTAAAAAAAACTTTAAAATAATTTCCAGCTTTTCTTGTTATAGCTGGAAGATAAAACTCCATTTACTTTAAGCTAAGCTCTGCCTTCTTACCTTACCTCACACAGTGAATGGCATTCACCTGTCCAAACACATTGAACTGCATCATCTCTACAAAGAGTAAGACTATCATAGAACTCCTAAAGGTAGTAAATGCAATTCTCAGCTCTACCAACAACCAGCAGAATCCAGGAATTAATCTTATTTGTGTCAATATAGTCTTTGGAGAAATCAAGATTGAAAATATCTACAGGGAGGTTTTGGGAGACCAAAGAAAGTTAGAATTTGGCCACTTAGCTGAGCTCATTGACTGTAGATAAAAGGGGCAATTCACAGTCCAACTCTGCTTCTAGGCTTTGACACAAGGAGGGCAGAAGGTGTTCCCCAAAGCAAAGTATTTTCTTTTATAGACCTGTGAAAATACCTCACCCAGTGGGGCTTCACAGGCCTCCTGCAGTACAAATAACCAACTGCCAAAGTCAGGCCATTTGTTTTGCTAAACACAACCTTCTCCAAAGCATTTTTATGTTACACATTTGTGTATTTTATTCATACACTTCTTAACCTACTGGGAAATGAGGGAGAAGAAAGCATTTAGAGAACAGAGTGTGAAGGCCTCCATTTGCTCACAGGACAACCAAGCAGCTATTGAAGAACTTTGGCACATGGGCCATGATATAAACAGCATTCCATGTGCTTAAAAAGAGGAATAGTAATAGTAATAAGTAAAAGAAATAGAGAACACTTTGGTCCTTCGCTTGGCTGTTTTCTCTTTGCTTGAAATCCAGAACATCTTGGCATGACAAGAAGCTTAGTCTGCACAAGGGAAAATTACCAAGTAGGAGACAAATCTATGACTCTTTAGGAACCTGTTGGCCTCATGGCCATCACCAGTGCCAAGTCACAGTGGCAGTCCTGCTGCCCAGCTCTTTCTTCATAGTGCAGTGAAGCCAAACCTATATCCTACAGTATTCCTCTGTTACAGTTGTGCCTGGAGCATTACCCTAAAGCCTGTTACTTTGAAGACTCAGTGCTCCCTGATGTCCAGGAACACATTCAGATTCTTTCAAGTCATGCTAGTTCTGTGATCCCAATGTGTCCTGTTGCAGGGAGTTCCTTGAGTTAGGCCTTCTTCCCTATCTCCAGAGGAAGGGTTCCCTTCTCTGCTGTAGAGAAACAGAGCTCCTCAAGGAGGAAAGCAGCTGACTCTGTTCTATGTTCACCTTTGAGCTAAGCACAGAACAACTTCCTTTTGCGCTGAAAATGGCTGAGCACAAAAATGAGTACCAGCTCAGAGATACACATAGTACCAAAAAGAAACACAACTCCTTTTTTCCTCAGGTCTTTCTCTGTTCAGCTTCCTGGTCTCATCCCACATGCCCTGTGTAAGATATACTGTATCTGCTTGCAGTCACAATATGGTTCTTCTAGTCCAGTGTTACTACGAGTTACAGTTCCAGGGACAGTTTCTTAATACCAGTTTTGCTTTTCCTTTCACCTGTGCTAGGAAAGGAGTAATTTAAAAATAGATTAATTGTCTTCCTTGCAGCAGAGAATCTGCAGACATCGAGTTTGGCATCTCTGTTCTCTGCAGCCCTGCAGTGAAACATTGGGTATTCAAGTAATTTCTGATCAAAAGAACTACTTTTGTCATGGGCTGCTTTATGTCCTTGGAGTTCCTAAATTTTTTGGCAGTCAAATCCAAATGAATACACTTGTAGTAAACACTGTTTTCACACAGCATTGATGCAGCTCAGTGTCTGTTCCAAGCAGTGCCAACTCCAGCCCAACAACAGGACAATCTGATCCCTGTCTCACTGTAGTGTTTGTTCCTCCTGCGCATCACAAGATTTGTTGCTGCTTTCTGACAGATAAGCAGACTAATTCCCTGGGCACCAGTCTACTAAAGCTTGGGTTGCTGTTTATTTGTATTTCTTGATCAACTACAATTTTGGATTCTAGGTGTTTGGTTTGGTTTTTTTTATTCCAGTGGAGAGGAATTTATAAGAAATCTTTACTGCAGGGATTCTTGAATATCAGGCTACATGTGCATTCTTGTAGCAGGCCTCAGGGCATTTATATCTCTCTCTTCTATCCAAATTCCAATTTCCAAGCAACCTGTAGTAGCTCAATTATCTTGTTGTTCCCCCACTTCTGTCACATTAGCTTGGAATCAGACAACGAGTTCAAACCTATTAAAGGGACACAGACAGATACCAGGATCATATAAGCCTCATTTCCTTGATGAAGTAAATTAACATTTCAGATGGTGTCTGGTTCTCATCGCTCACAGTCTAGACAAAACAGGCATACCCAGGACAGGCAGGGTATTAGGTTGAAATTTATTTTTATTTTTACTACATTTTCACAGAAAAGAAATTGCACAACAAGAATAATTTTAGATGGCTTTGCAGACAGCTCAGGAGAATGGCTACAGAAATAGCAGCATTTCATTTCTATGTTTCCAGATTTATTCCAGCATATCAATACTGATCAAAAGTAAGGAATGTCTAAATGCAGTTCTCATTAGATGGGTACAAACTGCAGACAGCGCTGGTTGTCAAGGCCATTTTGATTTTTAGAAGTGATCTCTAAATTGTCTTTCATGGGTATCCAGTTTTCCCACTGGCTCCAGGTGATGAGGAAGAAACCAGTACGAAGACATGAAAAAGTAAATCTTACATAAAGATTGGAAATAGCCAATGGGTGTTTTTGTGGTGGCAGGACGTGAGCAGTAACCTGCAAACTAATGCTGAGTTTGAAATGGGGAAAAAAAAAAAAAAAGAGGCAGAAAAGCAGACAAAGGAGTAGCTTTGAAGTACACTCCAATGTCACAGTTGAAAGACTCCATCACCAGAAATAAAAAGGGAACATAGATGGATATTGCTTTATAAGTGCCCATAAAAACTGGATGTGCAGTAAGACAGCTGTAATAAGCTGAATGCTGTGATCTAATCCATACTTTTTTTCACAAGAGCACTGAAGCTAATCCATACTGGCATTAGCTTCAGTAATTACTCAGTGCAGGTGCATACATTTGCTACGCCTGTAGCCAGCTTTGATGCTGCTCCAACACAAGCTGTTAGCTGGGGAAGGACAGCAGCTGTGGGTAGGTATTTGGTACCTGGCATTCATTAAGATAATCAGTATATATCCTTGCTGGAGCAGCCAGGGTTTGACTCTGGTTAAAGTGTGTACTTTGTGGATTTTTTTTCTGGAAGTGCTTTGGATACAGAAAACTGTGACTAATGTTTTGTTATTCCACCATAAAGATTAACAAAATATTAGAGTCTTTTAAAAAACAATGTTGTGGCTGTAGGATTTTTTTGCCTTTATGTGTGTACATGTATGAACATATATGAATATATGTGTGTCACTGTCTTGAGCATGAAGGTAATATTTAGTCATTAAGCAGAGGATTAAGATCTTTCCAAGCCTTAATCTGGAAAAAGGTGGCTAGTTTGCCTCTCTGGCCTCCAAAACAGACTAAGATGTCATTGCAAGTCAGATGTCAACTCTGATCATTATTTTCAAAAACAATTCCTTTGAATGAGCTTGAAATATTTGAAGAGCTGTGACAGCTCAAAAAGCTAAATATGTTTTTGGTGAACTGCAGAAACAGAGTGGAACAAAAATATCATAACTGGCAAATTCTTCCAACAAACACTATTTTCAAGCTTCTCCCAAATTTTCAGACATGTGCTAAGTACAGGTTGCGTGCATCCCCAGATCTTTGGTGTGATTTCATCAGGATGGATGTTTCTACCGGAGTCTTGCAAAATGCCTACCTTAAAGATGGAGAAGATCAAGCCCCCAAAAAGATACATGTAAAATGTGGGATCCAGATGAATTGTGGCAATATCTGGCTGTTTATCTGTATGCTTGCTGCAACAGATGAGATTCAGTCTTCCTGTCTGCTTCCACACAGAGAGTGTCTCTTGAAAGGTACCTTGATGATTTTATGTGTGGGGTGTGGGTTTTTTAAGATCTAAAGGTATTTCTGTTACATCTTAATTATTCTTAAATCAGCTTCTTGCTCAGACTCTCTGAGAACATTTAATGCATCAGCTAGCACCTTCATGGGCCACCTTCTCAGACATGATGAGTGTTTCAATAGAAAGAACAACGTTGCTGCCCAACTAACAGTTTCTAGATAGGTGTGAGAAGCATAGAAGAGGAACAGATGTTTCCACATGTGGATAGAAAGTGTTGGTCTCCAGACTTGCCAACTTCCAAAGCTTTCGTAGACATTAAAGTAAAATCAGTTGCAATGTTACCCCTCAATGAAACAGAGAGAGGCTTCCTACCAGCTGTCTTTCTCTGCATACAGATAGGTTGGAAAACATGCGGACTTCAGTTGAGACTCTGCATTCATTTCACCCTGAAGCATCCAAGAGGCTGGGGTTACAAGCAACCAAAAAAGATTCCAAAACCTTACGCCAAAATAAACTGCAGAAAAAAACCCCTCAGCCTATATGTTTTGCTGCCAGAGTTTCACTTTCAATGGGAACTGTTTGTCATGTTTATATGTTGCACATATTCCTTTTATCCCGGAGTGAGAGCTCATTAGTAACAGAAATGTGTCTCTCATGTTAGCTGCAGATTGGAAATTAGGGGTAGCATAGTCACATCAAAGTGAAATGTTTTCACCACAGCTATGGAGCTCGAAAAACATCTTAATTTCTTTACCACAGTCTTACAATGCAATCTGATTTGGGCAGCTTTTTATATCTCAGCCTCCCTCTTTTAAATGGAGGTTAATAATAATAATATTAATTAATTACACATATTCTTTGCCTATTTGTATGAGAATTTCAGGACTACAAGACTTACAATGACTTTTTCTCTATACATATCCCTCATCTTTTAAAACAGAATCTAGTTTGCAGTCTTTTAGCCTCATAACAATAGCAATAATTATGTTGACTGCACAGAAAAATGGCCTCAATTAATTAACAAAATGAGCTAGAGTCTCAGACACAGATCAGACTCCTATTCATCATTAGAGGCATTCAAGTGCTAAATGATTTACAAGAAATCTTGTAATTAAAGCTCTAACAGTTTCTCTAGTGCAAAAGATTTTTTTTCTCTGAGAACATTTAAAAATAATTTGTTATAGGTCTAGAGAACTGAGCACATGAATGAATTAGTTATTCATGGAAATTTGGCTTTTAGTAAGTTAATCTCATTAAGGCAAATGTAATGATAGATAGAAAACAATAAAAGAGATCTAAAAACGCATGCTAAGTAAAAAAATTGCATGCTTTCATTATACATTGAAACCTGCCTAAGTACAGACAGATTAGCTGCTGTTAACACACTTCTACCTGAGGCTTTTGACTCTACAGATGCTGTTTGAAAGCTCATTTCCTCTTTGCACACAATCTTTGTCAGAGACATCAGCTTCCTCTGTAATCATTTGGCTTCAATAAAGCTGAATAACAAATTTTAGTGTTTTTATGTCAGTAACATCATCTGCTTTTAATGTGGCTACGCATGTGTGCAGTCGAGAGAGAAGGGAATGTAGATGCAGGGTTGTGAAATTATGCATGGTACCAGAGGAGATGTCAAGTGGTCCTGTTACCTCGTTTGCCAGTACTGGATTATGGAATATCAATGGAAACTTCAAGGAAATTTATTTACAACTGAACAAAATGGAAAGTGATGCCACTAGTCACCAAAATCACCTCTACAGATTGATGAGAAACTATCCCATCTCCCAGCATCCCAGATATGCCTTGGATTGCAGGCACCCAAGCACATTATATTCACACTACTGTTTTAATTAGATTTGATGTTTCCAAAGAAACAACATACCTCGTGCCTGCTAGAGCTAACTGGAATCCTTTGCAGGACCAGGCACGCTTAAATTGTAAACAAAGGCATTCTAGCAACAGTTCTGGGAAAAGAAAATTAGAGAGGAGAAGCCTAAAACTAATACACTATGAACTGAGAGGACAACTAAGTGTGAAACTGGGCCTCAGGTGTTTCAGTGACTCAACCATTCCAGAAACGAAAAGATGGACGATTCAACCAGCCTTGTGTCTGCTGCTGTCGACTGTGCAGAAATTACTAGCTGTAGTTAAAGCTTGCTTGTTTTCTTGGCTAATTTCATAGGTAAGAATTTTAACATTATTTTAATTACTTGTTCTGTATTTCTTTTAATTATTTGATGTGTTTTATCTCCAAAGTCTTTACTCCATTGAAAACATATACTGCAATGGTAACTCCAGTGAAAAGCTGTATATATTCTTACATTATGTGTAAAGGCTCTTTAAAGGTATAGTAATATATTTTATTGGCTAAGTTTTGAAATGCCTACAAGGAAACTTCATTTTGCTATCACTGTTAGTATGTATCTGGCTTTATATAAAGTTTATCTCTTGCATCAGGATTAAGTGAGTGATTTGTGTTTGTCTCCTTGTAGCAACAGAACAAGTGGACAGGAAAGCAAAGCCTTTCTCTTCAAAACCCCAAAATAAAGCTTATAGTAATGATACCACATTGCTGGGGTAATTTGTACAGTATTTCTTTAAAACTGGTTTTCTATCATTAGATACAGGTTATAGCTGGTGCATAACTAGAACTTCTTTTATTTTAAAAGCCATGTCTCAGTTTCATATCTCTTTGGATGGTGAGTAGCTTCACTAATAAGTTTCAGTCCTTGATCTCACTCGCAGCAGATTCAGAATGGCTGTACAAGGACATTTAATGTTATAATGTTATAATAAAAGACTACTTGAGTACATTTACTAGCAAACTGCTTCTTTTGTTTCTGAAGCACCAGACACACAAACCTTCATTTATCACAAAGTCTCAGATTTCTGATTTTTTGTGTTAACCTTTTCTGTACATAGGAAAGCTCTCCCTTGTAAGAAATGGATCAGGAGGTGTCATCTTGGTACTGATCCCTCAGGGAAAGTGAATAACACAGTGACACAGGGATTCTGAATTAACCAATTGAGCACACATGTAAGGGTTGCACAGATTTCAGTGTGGAGAATATTGCTGGTCGTATTCTATCTGTAGATAAAATACTTGTGGCCCTCAATAAAGGAAGCTAAAGAACATGGAGTGGAATCTTTGTTTTTAAATGTTCTGCAATGACCTCTTAGGTCCTTTCCTGCCTGTGGAAAAAGTCAGTTTTTCTAGTAGTAGTCCTAATATTCTCTAGATCAGTGAAAGCATTTGGTAAACACATTGGGCCTGAAGGATATTGCAATTTATATGAGAATCTGAGATTATTGCAACTTATTATCAATTATGGATGAAGCAGGGAGAACAGAACAACTGCAAGCATAGTCAACACATCCTATCAGCTATTAGTTTCTCTATCAAATAGTATAGGCACTGAATAATGTAACAAATACAAGTCCTGATCCTAAAACTGAGATTCAGAGCACCTTCATAGGCTTGGAGCCAACATACTTACACTGATCACAAGTGCACAGACTTTTATAAGCATTCTTTGGAGAACTTGGCTTGAAATTTCCCTGCAAGTTAAGCTATGGTTTATAATGAGCTACTCACAGACATTCAGATGCCATTATGGTAAGAGTTTGCTTCCACCAGCGGATAACCAAGGAAGGCTCTTATCCCAGTAAGGGCTGCATTGGAAGGAAGATGGGAGTAGAACCATATACAATGTGGTATTTGCAAGAAGAGGGCAGGAAGGAAAGGGAGAGGCTTCAATGTATAAGCATAAAGCCACAAAGATTAGACCAAGAAATGCAGAACTGCTCCAGAGGAAAAAAGTGCAGCCTCTCAATGTTAACGAGTGCAATAATCACAGAAGGAACACATTAATTGTAACCTTAACTTAACTGTCAATATTTGCAAGAGGTGGATGGGAACAATAAGACTTAATGTTCCCTTAAACTGTCAGAATAACTTCTTTAAAATCCTGCAAAACCACAAACATTAAATCTCTAGTGTCTTGACGCACTACACTGCCAGACTGTCTAGAGCATAGGCTGAGAGCGATCATCAAATACAACCCTTGTGACTCAAGTAATGCATCTTCTCATAAGCCTGTAATCTTCAAAAGGAAAAGGGTCTTTTTGCTAATTTTTGGAGCCCTGAATGATTTTTCAACAAAACCCAGGCACTGTAAAATGACTTCCATTTGCAGTCTCCCAGGTCTCTGTAAAAGGAAAGCTATTTTGGTACATTTAGGCTATAGGTGCGTTCCTGTTTATGAGATAAAGAAGCTTCTGCTCAGTTACTTCTGCAGAGGAGATCCAGCTGAAGGAACCAACAGGGGGGGCGTGGGGGAATTTCTCGACTTTTAAAAGTTGTTTCTGGAATTTAGAATCAAAATGTTTCTAATTGTGGCTTCTGTGGGATGAAATGACTGATGAAACAGTGTATTTGGAAGCTGTGGCCAAATCCCGAGCAACCACTTTCTGCAGCATGGCTGGATGACAACAGCTTTTGTTGTAGCCGGGTAAAATAGTCTTTTAGAAATGCCCTGAGCTGTTTACAAAGGAAGAAAATCAGCTGAAAATAACTTTTAGAAATGGTCCCTTTTGTGCTGTCACGGGCACCAAATGTAGGCCTCATGCAAGATCATGCTTGAAGACCATTAGGCAAGAAGGGATGAATACTGCAGGCAACATGACTATTGTCCTATCACTTTTGGAATATCTGGTGGAAGCTTCTAGGAGGCCATCAGAATATACTTAGAAAACATCTCAGTAATTTAAAATATTAATGGTGAACATGTGTTGTAACTGCAGTTAATCAAGTGTTGATAAAAGAATCTGAGCGTAAACAATTACACACTCTCCAGAACATTTCCTGAGTGGCACTAACAATAGCAGCTCTTCCATACACGGCCTGAGCCAGTCTGTGTGAATGAGGGGTGTCTGGGTCTCCCTGGTGGGCTTGTGGTGATGATTCCTGCTCTCGTTTCCAGAGCCAGCTGCTGGGAGAGAGGCTCTGCTGCAGGGACTGTGCTCTGAGCCTGGCGCTTGGAGCAGTGATTTCCCAGGGTATGTCTTAACCCCTTTTGCAAGGATTAGGGCTGGATTATGAGATTTCAGAGGCAAAGTGGAGTAAAGACAGTGATGGCACGTGAAGGAGTGTTTGGGGGGTGTTCACCAAACAGTGAATGAACGGGCTGGGCTGGGACTCCTGGGTCCATACTGACACTGCTCGCTGCTGTGTCCCTGGACATTGTGGTTGGTGTTGCTGCCTTCCCTTGCAGAGGGAAGGTTGGTGTTTGTGGCTCCTTGAGATGGGATATCTCAGAGGCTTCCTAACAGCATAGCAGTGGTTGCAAGGACCCTATTCAGGAATGCTCCTTGGAAGAGCTAGGAAGCTTGAACAGATATCCGTATTTGCTCAGCATATGTTGCACTAAGCAAACTTGACTGACGATGGATAGTATTTTTAAAATAAAAATAGTAAGTGCTTTTAAAAGAACTCACTTCAAAATCTGATCTGAGTCTGTTGTTCCTCAGTGGCTGCTATGAAATCAATCACTTAACCTCTATCTTCTTCATTGTTTGCAGGGAGGCTCCACTGCTGTCTTGCACAGAGGATCATGGTTTAAAAGCTAGACTAGATGTCAGCATTCCCATGTGTTTGCTGTTACACAGGGAAAGAGACAACCAGTAGTCCTTAAATTTCATGGACTGGCCCAGGGGTCTGTGTGAGACATAAAAATGCCACTGTGAAAATTCTTCTGAATGGAAATGCAAACTTTATTTGGAGACACAACCAGTGCTGGAGAGAGAGCTCAGTGTCATGGTGAACTGCTGCATCTCTGCAGATTGGGAAGGAAGGGGATGAAGGTTGAGGGGATGTATGGGAACATCTTCATGGTGTTGTCTGCCTGAAGTCTTGGGGGGCAGAGCAGAATTCTTGGCCCCACTTTGCTTGTGTTTCTTGGAAAGGGGGTGCTGGGGCAAGTGTGTTGTTGGGATGATCTTAGTACTGATACTAACTATGGAAGAGAACTGGCATTCCCTAGAGAATAAGGAGAACCAAAAACTGATGTTAAAGCTATTTATATTCTAGATTATGCCAAGAAAAATATTTTACACTTAGCTTAATATTGTAATTGCAAGTCCAAAACCATCAGTGCTAGCTTCTAAATACAGAATAGAATCTGGGAGGAGGCAGTAAGAAAATATATGTTTTGGCTTTATGTTTGCGGCAGAGAAATAGCCAGAATTCATCATGGGCTTGGACAAAACCAGGAGTCTTAAAAGAAATAATACTTCTAAGTAGTCTTTTGACATTCAAATGCTTAAAGAGCCTATAAAACACACAATGTTAACTGTAGCACAGGTGGCCACTACACTGACTAGTTTAAGCTGCTCTTTTTGCAGTCAGTAAAGCACCAATTTTAGACTTTGTAAAAACTTCAGTAATTCAAGTTCACATTTATGCAAAAAGGAGATTTTCAGCATATGTCACTACTGTTGAACTTGCAGTGCTACTGGTGTCACCTCATGACTGGGGGTTTTTGCATGATTGTGCACTGTGACTGAAGTCTTTCATAGGGCCAAGAGGACCTATGGGATAATATTCTCTCCTCTCTGTGCCCAGATAAACAGAAGATATCTGTGAAAGCATCGGGTTTTCAGTTCAGCTTGGTGTTTGTTCTTCAAGTAGCATATGAAGTAATTCACTGATGATGCATTTAGGTATGACTACAGCATCTGTGTAAATCCAAATTTCAGTTGACACATCTTGTTCACATATGATTTCATCCCTAAAAAAGATCACCATGTAACTGTGGCATTTCCACCAAGCATTGGGAGGAAAAGCAGTGTCTTCTGCTTACAGAGAGGTACCTTTCCCTCAGCTCACTGCAGTAACAGGTGAAAACAGCTATAGTGAATACACTTATCAAGACAATCCAGAAACAATCCATTTTCACAGATTAAGAGAAATCTGGAGACTCAAAACTAAGGAAATTATTTTCTTCTCTACCAAAAAAATTTCTCAGCTTATGTACTGTGTGTATAGAGACCCTGTGTGCACAAGTGTGCATCTTCAAAAAAGCCCATCAAACCCTCCCCTATTCTTATGCTGAAGAAAGACCTGAACAACTCCAATACTGACTGAAGCCTGGGGCAAAGGACAGGTTGTTCTGTTCAGGCTCGTGTCTGGTTACAGCTCAAAGCATAAGAACAGTCATGCAAGTTACAATCACTCTTGATTTCACCTGAAAGCAGAGAGGCTGAAGTGAGCTCAGCGATAAGACCTCAGTTTAACTGCTCTGTAACAAAGGCTCTGTAGGCAAAATCCTTGACTCACAGAAATGAAGACTCCTGAATGTCCCTGCACCTGGCAGAAGCAAAACTGATTCTAGGACTTTGTTGTGCAAAGAAATTATGGAAGGAATTCCCTGAATTTCAGGGAAGATGGATACTATCTCTAACACCCTTTGCATTAATCCTGATTAAGAACCACTTGAGATGACCTGCCTGAACTTAACTGGAAACAGGTTGTGACAGATCATCTGAGCTACCTAGGACGGTTTAGAGCTAAATTTGTGTTTGGACAGAATTGCTTTTCATACCCACTTTAATACCCCAAATCTGATGTGAGATTTTCATCTCTCCATGTAAGTTCTGATGCAGTGGCAGGTGTGCAGACCTGTCCTGGCCGACCTATTCAAACTTGAATATTTCTCTGCACTATTTGGGGATCATTGCAGTGACTAAACCTATGATTGTTTTTTAACTTTTTTTTTGCCTTGATCTGTTTCTCTGATCTAACAAGGGAAATGTTTCTTTCCCTTCTAAGGAAAAAAAAATCACCCTTGTTAAGAATGCCTGAGTAAGTCAGTGATTTAAGAAATGTACTTGAGGCACCAGCAGAAATGCCTCATAGTTATTTATTTATGTTGTGAAATACTGAGCTGTAAAGCCTTCCTTCTATACACAACTGCATGATGTTGCCACTCATTCACAACTGGCATCCCAGGTAGCTTATTTACACACACAGATGCAGCACTGGCTTCACTTCAGCAAATCTTTCATTCCTTAGGAAGTTTCTGATGGAACTGGACACAGCAGTAAGACAGCAATCCTCTGTGCCTGCAGGGAGTCATATATGAGTTTGATCATTACCTTTTATTTGTTCCTTAGAAACAACTGCAAAGCTTCATGAGCAACACAAAAATGACTGGTATAGCTGACAGTGGCTCAATTCATTATTGTATTCTCTTGCCTCTTCCAAGCTCTCCTAAAGTATCCTTAACAAACCTGAAACACAAAGGCAGTTTGAATTCGGTTGCAAATACAGTTTGACTTCTCTACCTCATTGTATAGGGATGTGTCCAAAACCAGAAGTCAAATGAAGATTGTATTGCTCTTATTAGGGTGGTTGGCATGAGTTCTGGATTTACACAGGTAGAAATTCTGTCCTGCTTCCAAATAGAAAGTTACAGTTTTAGCTGCTGGGGAAACAAAGTTTGGTAGTGGAGTCTACCCAGGTAGCTCAGTCAATTGGATTACAGTGAAAAAGTTCCTACATGTAACTAGGAATGTAACTTAAATCAGGAATGTAACTCAGCCCATGAAACAGGCCTGAGGTCTACATGTGTGCAACAAGGATGAATCCTAGTAACTCCCACTTCATCATATCCTGACCAGGGAAGAGCAGAAATATGTGCTGCAGCACCAGCTACTCCAATGTTCCAGCCTTTGGTGTTGACACAGGGGATGCCTTTGGTCCACAGTGAATTTTACCTCATTATAGGAATAGCTTTTAAACTGTTTTATGCACCGAAGACAAAAATTTCTTTCCACTCAGTCATTTGAGATCTTATTTAGGATGTACTTGCAAGACTGCAAATTTGAGTGGTCAAAATCTGTGACAAAATGTGCAAATTTAGGATTACCTTTATTTTCTGTAGGGATTATTTCCTAAAAACACACATTAAAAGAATGAGTTTGTAAGAGATGTCATCATTGTCTTCTATTGAGGCTATCAGAACACCAGAGTTATGCTGATTTCCACAGTTTCAATGCCCTTGTCTTGAGCTGAATCCTGGAAGTTTCCCAGCTTTAAGAAACTTTCTTGTTGGTTTTTGCTTCTACTACAGTGCACATTCCTAATGCCCATACATGGGAAATTTTATCTTTCTTTAGAATGCCATAGCTCTGATTGACATTTTTGAGTACAAAACAAATAAGAATATTAAAGACGTTGTCTCCTTCCTGTTTCTTCTAAGCTTCTCCTCCTTGTAAGCAGATACGCACTTCAAACCTGCTCCTTTGTCATTATCCCCAGGAGGGTTTTCCAGTAGTCATCTCCTGCTTTGATAGGACTGACTTTGTGACCAGGAACAGGACACAAGTAAGATGGTGTAACATCTTCCCCCATTGAGATAAAAGTGAATGTAAATGTGCTTGGGTATCTCGACACCACAGCTGCCTTATTGCAACTATCTTTGGCCAGCACAAATACCCTCCTTCAAATAGAGAAAGCCCTAGCTGCAAGAAGGAAACTGAATTAGTTTGTCTACTAATGAATATTCTTCCCATCTTTTCTCAGCTTTCTTGTGAGTTTTAAAGACTAAAATTTATTGCAGCTCATCTTCAATCCCCACCATAATAATAGTTTCAATCTTGCTTAGCTTCTACGCTGAAACTGCCTGTAAATATTTAATTAAAGCCTGTTCACTTTCATACCATCAACCTTATATTGAATCTGAACACAAGGAGTGTGGAGAGTACTAAGAAACCCAGGCCAAGCCTTAAAAGCATTCTAAATCACTGAAGTCACTATTTAGTCTAACTTTCCTTTTTCGAAGCAGGAGTGCCAGTTGGCATCTTCTGTAGTATGTGTTGTCTTCATACCTTTGTATGACTCAGTTACCAGTAACTAAAATAATCACCCAACTGCTTCCCAGCACAATGCATGGACAGCATCCTAACTTTAAAATGTGTTCATTCAAGCAACTAACCATGAGAGACTTTTTGCCTACATGGAAACACACAACAAAACAGTACCAGGAATCACGGCAATGTTTTCTAGGAAAAAAAAAAAGCAATGCTGCAGAAAGAGCAATCTCAAATTCAGGTCCTTATATTGCTGTTTCTTTTCCAAAGATACTCTCCCTGAAAAAAAGCACTGAAGCACTGCTAAGAGTGCAAGAGAAACAGGATGGCAGCAGTAACACCACCTTCCTGTATCTGTAACTTAAACACTTACATTATGCATATTCTTGAGATTGAGATGTGGAAAGGCCTGTTGGGGAGAACAATGGACTGGAATCATTCCCCCCTCTGCTCCCATTCCTGTGAGAGTCAATTTGGGTGATTCAGTCCAGACTCTCTGTATTTATGCTCAATAGATGTTTGACATCTCGACAACTGTGGAATTTCCATGTGTTCCTCACAGTGTATATTCTGGTGCTTTGCTAACTGCACTGGTTTGCCAGCTTTCACTAATTCCTAATTTGTCTCCTTTGTGTCAACTGTGTTGCTTTTGTTTCTCAGCATCAGCCTGTTTGTTCTGTGTTTATCCACTGGTTCTATATTCTTTTACTTTAATAAAAATCAAACATCTGTAAAAAGTATGACCTAAAACAGAACTGTAGAAAACAACTTTGATGTTTTGTCTCTTGCTCTCGCCTGGACTCTCCACTTCATCAACTTCTTCCTTCGAGTACAATGATCCAAAGAGAAAACTGAATTCTATCAGTGATGACTGAAAAAAGATTACTTCATGTATTTTATAGGATCTACCATACACTACAAATCCCATATGATGGCTGCATTTATTTTTTGGGATAGCATGATCCTGACTTAGCAAATGTAACTCTCAGCATTCCTGCTGCTCTGTAGGCAGCTCTTCATGGCCTCTACCTGTGGAACCTCTTGCTCATGTATAGCACCTTGCAACAGTTCTTAGGTGAAGAAAAAAAAAACCCATAAGTAAACAAGTACATTTCATTTTCAAGTATGATAAATTAAAAAAAAAACCCAAACCATTTATATTTTATATAAAAAGCCAGCTATTTCAAGTTGTACACATCAAGGGAAACAGCACCTCAGCTTAATGAGGAACAAATTCTATCTGAAATTGAAACAGCTGGGAACAAGTTATCACATACAAATATACATATCAGTACCATACTTATTACCATACTTCAGAAAAACCTAATTTTTCTAAACAAGTGCAGCACGTTTCCCCTCCTCATTGTTTCTTGATGTTACTCTGCAGAGTCCTTTGTAACCTGGCTATGTTGGCATCCAAGGCTGCTAAGCTATTCTTAAAGTCCTCTTCATCTCGAGAAGTGAATGTTGAGAAAGAAGATGCACTCCACTCAGACCTCACTGATAAACCATCAAATGAAATGCAACTAAAATCAGCTGGTTTACTGCCTTTTCTCTGAGAAATCTCTGTTGGAAATGGTATTGATACACGAGGGAATGTACCAGGCTGAGGTTGGTCTGGTTTATCTGCAGAATCTTTTGCAGTTCCACTTGGAATGACTTTTGATCTCATTTGGATTTTGTCTCCTTCCAGCTTTGCTTTATCCCCTGTAACTTCAAGCGTGTTTTCCACAGTCTTTTTCATACTGTACCCAGCACTTAACTTATCCAGTACAGTTGGATCCTTTGATAGCTCACATCCACACTGCTGCACAGAACTTGGGAGCTCACAGAAGTCCAAAGTTTTGCAAGCCCCTCTACTCTGGGGTAGCACACCACTTCTTTCAGAGACTGGCTGCTGTTTTTTAGAATCACTGCTAGTCAGTGGAATATAAATTGTCTCATCCAACTTGTTTTGGTCATCTAGTAAAGTCCCAGAATCACTAATTGTTTCTGCATCTTGGTTCAATGAAGTTTGTATTGCTCTGGGAGCTGATGTTCCTTCTTCTATGAGCGTACTGTTCATTTTACTTCCTTCAGCATCAAGCTTTTCATAGGCCAGATTTTGCATTTCCATGTTTCCACTTTCATTTGCGAACTGAAGATCTGTATCTATCAAAATATGATCCATTTCTAATTTTTTAAGGTAAGTCATTACTGAAGTACTCCCAGGAAACAGCTCAGGTTGCATCTGTTTTTCGTGGTCTTCCAAAAGAGACTTTGAGAGACCTTTTTCAGGTTTGGGTCTAACGTTGTCCACTGTGAGGTCAGACAGAAGCTTGGCCATACTGCCCTGCAAGGTTCTGTTTAGGCAACATCAATAAAACAGGTTCAAAATTGGTCACTAAAGAGAGCACTTAAAAACTTTTCTATAGCACCAAAACAGTAGATTTATCAGGCTGTGGCAAAGTGGCAATGCTCTTTCTACATATTGTCGCAAAACATAGTACAAATGTGAACCAATTCTAAGTTTCTTGAACTTATCTTCAGCTCAGTGTGGTTATAAAATAACTAGAATAGTGCAACCCAATGAAGTTATCCAGATTATTCCTTGTTTACCTGCTTTATGCAGCACAAAATGAAATAAACTGTTGCCAAGAAACTGTTCAAAGCAGATAGAAGTAGTTATCAAACTCCCTATGAAATGTTTTCTGAATTATTGTTCCCATTACATCTAAAAATGTTACACAAAATATTATAAAGGATATAATTCTTCTAATTTTCTGCTTTGTACATCAAAAGCAATGCATGTTTAGATGCTTATGTCTGTAGCATACAAACACATGCAGTAAGACATTATTATACCACCATCTGGTGGCCAGTATAGCAGCCACAGAAGTGTCTAAAGTTCTACTGAAGAATTTGAAATGTTAATTAAAAATATTCTGCTGTTTCCATCAGTACCAACTACAAACATGACAGACAACAGTTTTGTTTCCTGTACACAGAATGTCCAACCCAATTTTTTGTGCATACCACTATGCATCTGCAAAAAACTATTTATGTCTCCCAGCTTGCTGCTATTTTTCTCATAAGATAAATTCACAGTAGTAGTTCTAAAAAAAAAAAAAAAAATGTAATACCACCTTCATTCAGTGATCCAAGAACTCCTACTTCTACCCATAATTATATCTCCACTTAATCTACTTCAAATGTACAGTTAAAGAAAGGACTGCTCATTCCCACAGGAAGAGCTTGCTGTGGGTCCTGAAGGCAGATCTTGTCTGCCAGTTGTTCTCAGAAACAGACCAATATCTAAACCAGTGTAAAAAAAAAAATCAGGTTAAGAGTTAGTTTCCAAATTCTACACCTTCAAGGGAAGTACCAGCATTCAGTTTTCAGATCCTTGCCCTTCCCATGGAACAACTTGTTGCCAGTTCTGCTATTAAGAGTTAAAACTTCACACAAGTTACTGCAGATAATATTTTACTTTATCACAGAATTCAAGTCATGGAATATGACAACTCTGTTTAAACAAAACTACAGCACCATTGTAACAAAAGTAACTACAAAGAGAAGGTTTAGCCCATGTTACCTCCTACCACCACGATACTAAGATTACAGTAATCCACAGCATGAAAAAAAAACAAAAAATGAAGGAAAAAAAGAAAAAAACACAAAAAAGACCAACGTCAAGAGGCAAAAAATAGACTTAGCCAACAGTACCTGGTAAATTCCCGCAGTCTCTTAACCTCAGCATCACGCTGACGTAACGTTATGCCCAAAATCTTATTTTCTTTCTCTGAAGCTTCCAGCTTAAACTGAAGGCTCTTCACATTTCCTAATGCTTCTTCCACTTCTGAAGTGCCAAGAAGAATTTACCCAATTATTTGAGTTCTAAAACACCAAACTAAGAATAACCAAATTGAAAACACATACCAATCTTGAGCTTGGTGGAATGAATGTCATAATGCTGTTTGTTTTCAAGCAATTCTTCTTCTTTATCTTGAATAACTTTTGCAAGACGTTTATTTTCTTCTTTCTGACTTTCTATTATTTTAAGAAGTTCTTCATTTTTAGCCTGCAGCGAATCAAGGCCCTTCTGCGATTCTTTCAATTGACTCTGGAGCATCATATTCAAGGACTGCAAAGAAACTACTACCAAAAGCAAAACAAAAAAAGTTTAAGTGTTTTGTGTGGTAGTTTGAATTGTTAAACCAAACTAAGTTTTTAAATAATCCCGGCAATATGCATTTTGGTTACAAACAGAGGAAGGAGTTTTTGCAGCAGCAAGATAAAGCTCAAGCTTTCTTCTTAATTATCTGTCATCTTCATTTTAAGAGACACACAAAGAAAAATAATCTGCTTGGCAGCTGAAGAGCCAAGTCTGACTCTGTGGAGTCTAAAAAGGGCCAACAGTCAATGCAAATGCAGTTGCATGATTAGACCCACAACAAGTTTGGTTGCCACTAAAGGTCACAATTCATACAGACATAGGAAGATACAAATATATAAATAAAAAATAACAGTATCTATTAAAATAAAGCTGCAACAAATATCCCTGAACAAGTAACATTATCGATACTTTACGTTCATAGTTGCAGCTCTGTCCAGATTTCTTCTCATTGGTTTCTTGTTCCCTGAGTTTCTGGTTTAATATTCTGATTCTCCTAAATGTGAATTGTGAAAAAAGCACAAATTTGGAATTAATAGAATCAGCTCAAAAGCACTGTACTTTAAATTAGTTTGTTAAGAAGTTGCTACTGAGAATTAAATGTCATGAAATGTTTCAGAAATATAAAAAAGTTTTAATAACACGTTTTTCTTACATTCCTGCACTTCCTTTAACACAAAAGACCCTTTGCATGTTCTGCCATATATCTTTCCCCCTGTTCTGAAGTCAAGTGCTACCCAGTTATGCATTTGAGAGCTCCCCTGAAACGAGAGACACTTTTGCACTTGAGAATGGACTACAAAAAGAATATGAGCAGGCTAACTATGTTGATACTGCAGTTTTCAGAACAGTGCATTGATCCCACCCAGCCAAAGGCCCAATCATGAGGCCACTATTAAGACAGCAGGATTAACTGAAGTCTTGCTGAGTGTTAGTTATTTATTTTTAAGGTATACATCCTCAACAACACACTTTCTACTACATAAATACTGCACAGGCAAGAAGGGAAGAGCCATAACATGTACATCATGACAGTGATAACACAGGCAATTCAGAAGAGGTCAGCTACAGATGCTGTAGGCACATGTGCAGTAACCACAGGATCACTGACACTTACTGACCTGCGCAGCTGGGCATTTTCACTCCTGAGAGGCTGTAAAGCCAGTGCTATTTCAGCTTGGATGTTTGTACTTCCCACTACAGCTGGGAGCAATGATATGCAACCTTCTATTTCACTCATCAACCTCAGCATTTCTGAATCATCTGCAAGATGTGAGGGGAAAAAAGGAGACTCCATAAACGTATAAAGCTGCAATATGACAGTAGTATTTTACATGTGATTAAGCACTCTACAAAGTGGCTTACTAGTAGCTACCTTCTTTTTCCCGAAGAAAACCTCATTTCTAACTGTATTTATTTAAAATTGTTAAGCTTGACTATGAAAACTACGGTTTATGCCCTCAATAAAACACAAGTCACCATCTCTCCAACCAGCCTTGGTGGGACTGCTGTGGCAACATGTCCACACTGGGCCCTCTCTCAGGGGAAAGGTCTGTATATGAAATAGGAACAATCCTTACCCCAGATGTTATGATAATGTTAGAAGAGTCCAAAAAATAATTTAATACTTATGCAGAGTGATACCTGAAGGTATTACTCTTGTGGAAAACCATGCTTAAGATGTCACAAATCATCTGACACATACAACTTGCGGAAACAGAAGTGCTCACATTTAATAGAGCTCTTGTGTTATTTGTATGCAGTAACTGTACTGCACAACAAAAATGTTCTCACCTTGATCTGTTATCAGTTCCCTGAGTTCGCCCATAAGATATTTTACAGTCATAACTTTATGGGCTGTTTCTTCTGGACTTTCTCTTCTAGATTTTAGAACTTTCTTCACACAACTTGTCCTACAGCTTGTATCTCTCACTGGAGCTACGTCAAGCACATTCAATTCATCTTCCTCACTGACCATATCCTCACTGTGCTCTTCAGAAGTGTCCTCCTCCATGTCACTTGAGCCATCATGTTGTGCTGGACAATGCTGATGGCACCTTTGTTCAGTGCCACCGTTCAGCCCCTCACGTGACTGTAACAGGGTCAGGTGAGCTTGTATGCACCTTATCAGATCTGCTTCTTTTATCTGGTGCTCTTGGCTTGGGGTCATCTCTCTGCCAGAGGATGCTGGGATCACTGTAGGCACTGTAGGGATGGAAGCACCTGGTGCTGTACAAGGGACCACACTAGGAAGAGCAGTGGCAGACTGTACTTGAGCAGCAGGAGCAGCAGAAACTCCTGGGAAAACCACAGGTCCTCCCATCTCTGGCACACATTCACTGGCACTATCTACAGGAACACCCTGCATAAAGAATATTCAAATGTTTCTTGAATCCAACCAGAACAGGGAAGAAAACCAAAATAAAAAGGACAACACTGTTACCTTTCAAGATTTTAAGCAGATGAATTTCTTAAAAGTCAAGGCCAGCACTAGCTATACGTGGACTGCCTGCAGATGGAAAGTAAGTCTACAGTCTTACAGATTCAAGGCGCAAGCCCTCTACCACATTTCCTGAGGTGGCAGCTGTTGTCTCCATTAGTTCTATTCTACACCCTGAAATACACAGGCATTTTAACATGTGGCTCTAAGATAACACAGAGTGTCTGAAGAAACGATCAACTTGATCACTGGCAGGGAAAAGCTCCATATGATATATGATTTCTTCTATCAGGAGTTGGTTAATGATCCTAATGTGCATTACTGAGAATGTAGTAACAGTAATCAGTAATTTCCTGCACCTTCCATGTTTATTGTCCATTACAGAACTCCCCCTGCAGAAACAAGCAGCCAGTTGAAACGCCTCTAATTTCATTTTTTAGTGTCTATATAAGATGTGCTTTGAAAAGCGATATTTTCTCTCATTATTTGTTTTGCTCACCACTACAGATTGAAATATGCAATTTTTTTAAAGGAAAAGTATTAAGAAAACTGACAAAAATAAATGTATAAATAAATAGGCAGTGCTAATTCAGTATGTTTATTAATAGTCAGAATCAAACTTCTACTTACTGACTGAGTAGTCAAGGGATTAGCTGAATGCTGCAGGGACAGTGCTGATGTGGATGTAGGTAACAGATGATTAAAAGCTGCAAATTTTTGACATCCTGAAAGAAAACAGCACTCAGAGATCAGGAAAATTTGGGGTAAAACTCACGCAGTTAAATAGTCAGCTCTACCTTAATAGTTCCACTAACCGTGATTTGAGGTAGGAGAAGGAGTTATAGTAGGAATTTCGTTACTCTCCTGTGGTGGTTGGCCAGTTATCAGAGACATCTGAGTTTCCACGTTCTCACACAGTTTCTGATACATCAGAGGAGAGTGCTGACTGCAGGGCACATGAATTGGTTGAACCATCTGATTCTGTGCTACACCGGAAAGTTCCTTCTCAGTAGAAGGTGTGGTGGACAAGGCAAATTTTCTATTTGATATTGGCACTGCGGATAAATAAGGAATAAACTCAGCTGAAGTTGCCTGTCTTCTCAAGCTACACAAACCCACTGTATTGTCTGGACGGTTTGTAAATGCACTCAACTTTGTTTCTTACACATGTAACTCAAACATTTGTGAATGTCAGTAATTGTTTACTAAACATTTAAGGTTTTAAAAAGCAGTAATTGATGTCTATATCCTTTTGTGGATCCAGCCTAGGATCAGCCTATAACAAATGGCAACAATTAGCTGAAGCCTGGCTGTATCTCAGTAAGTTGAGGAGTCTCTTAATGTTGTTCAAGAAAAAAAAATCAAGCCCAAGAACTCCCACTTACCAAATTCTTTTTGGACAGGAGCAGGAGTAACATTTCCTGTTAACCCCTTCTTCTTGGAAGTATTTCCTTTGGTTAGCAAAGGCTTGGGAGTAATTTTAAAGGTAGTTGTTTTGCCAGGCTGTTTATGGACAGTCTCCTTTCCTAGTATTAGTTGAAAGAAAAAGTAGTCAACAAAACAAAACAAGAGAGTATTATGAAACCTAAAAATGTAACTTGCATTTTCAATTGCTACAACCTGTGGCATCATTTTGTATGAAATTCTTCAGCAAAGCTGCACACTGGTCAAGTCCATTATGGATAGCATCAACCTGCACAAAGAACACTGCAGTCAGAAAATGAGTACCACTGTTCTCTTTCAGTAAACTCAAGTTTGAGGAGAGTAATCTCCACTGTCACCTGACAAGGAACAACTGATAACCAGAAAGAAGTTTTCCATATACTACTTCACAATTACATGGACTTTTGCAAACATGTAAATTTCACAAAATAGCTGAATTGTGTTGTTGCATCATGTCCATGTGCTGGATTTTGTGTCTTGGTAACTGCACGCATGTTTTTTTAATTCTTATTTCCACGTACAGTTAAACTATTATCTACAGCCTACTTGTATTTTGGAGACACTTGGTTTAGCACTACACAAATCCCTGTGCTGCATCACTGACTCCATACCGCTCTTTGTGCTCTTTTCAGCACAAAAACTTAACAACTGTGGCTGTTCTTCTGCCAGCACCAGCCCCCGGCCACGAGCAGCATATTTGTGTTTGCAAAGTGTATCCTGTGCTGTAATGAGATTTGTCAGAGCCAAAGTCACTGCACACAAAACCAACTTGCTTGTATCTGCAAGATGCAGTATAGACTTTCTTGCTTGCTTTGCAGGAGCTATTTCAGGTTCAGAGGCAGTAGTATCTAAATCAACCTGCTTTTCTTCTATTATTCATGGTATTAAAATTTCCCTTCTCTTTAGATAACAGGGATGACTGTACTAAAAAGTCATTTAATTACCTGATTGTCAGAGTCAGTGGAAAAGAATTCTGCATCAGAATAACATCCTCTCCTTAAGCTAAACCTGAAAAAGTCAAATTCATTGTTTATACCAACTCCTTAATATGCAGCAAAGGAAAAAAACGACTTACTTTCATTCAATAGCAGGAAACAAGACGAAATTCATTTCATCAAGAAAAAAAAATGACTTTCTGAAAACTTTGCATGGCTGCAACAAACATATTTAGCCGATAATAACAGCTTAAGCCAAAAGAGAATTCAGTTTCCATTCAACAGTCTCACATACAGGTAGCAATTATAAAAATTCAATCTACTGTAGATAAAACATATGCAAAGTCAACTCTCTACTTTTACAAGCAAAATTTCTATTCAGTTTGTGTCTGTCTATTAATGGGCTGCTTAGAACCTGGCTGTACTGACTTTCAGCTAAAAACTTTTTTTACGTATACAACAAATTTCGGTTAGTTGTGCAGTGTGACAAGTATAAGATTCCCAAACACCCACACATACACTCAATCTTAAAAAGTGTTTGTGATCAAGGTCTTACCGTTTTCTTCCATTTGTTAGTTTAACTGCTCCTGACAGCCTTCCAGAGGACAAACCCTGTTGATTACAGAAATACACTTTGATTTTCATGAAGTACTTTCAAAACATACTTGCAGACTACCATTGCCCCCCAGTTCCAAGAACTTTTGCAGAAGTGGATCAGTTCAAGGTAATTTACCACTCTCAGGCCAAGGAGGGGGCAACTGCTGCCACCAGGGTCTGAAACCTGTGCGTTTCATTTCATAAAATGTGCCTTTACAGCATGATGCTTTGACAGTTTCCACAGCATTCTACAGACACAGTGATTCACTCACTGACACGTCCAAGAGATGATGTACTCGATAAATACCCCCCTGAACTCTGGGGACTTCAGGGATCAATTGTGGGCACATGGGATGGAAGAACCCTCACATAGTCCCACAGTCGCGGGATGGGTCAGGTTGGGAGGGACCACAGTGGGACCTCTGGGCCAACCTCCCTGCTCAAGAAGGGTCATCCCATAGCACATGGCATAGGATTGTGTCTGGACGGTTCTGGAATATCTCCTGTGAGGCAGACTCCACACCCCTTCTGTGCAACCTGTTCCCCCCTTTAGATATTTATACACATTGATGAGGTGCCCTCTCAGCTGCCTCTTCTCGAGGCTGAGTAGACCCAGCTCCCTCAGCCTTTGCCCGTAAGAAAGATGCTCCAGTCCCCCAACCACCCTCGCTGCGCTCCGCTGGACCCGCTCCAGCAGCTCCACCAGAGACACGCCCAGAGCCTCACACCGCACCTCGGCGTGAGCGGGGCTCGGCCCCGGAAGGCCCGACCGCCCGCAGGAGTCGTTACTGGACGGCGGGAAGGACCCCCACAGCTCCCCTCACCCCGTCCGGGCACACGCGGGGGCTGTGAG